>JAQFVV010006249.1:2577063-2845921 GCA_028023455.1 Epiperipatus broadwayi | reverse complement strand
TAAAAGTCTGGGTCTCACCCAATTCTGACATTTCTAGTGTTCAAATTTTCTAGGAACTTCTGAACAATCAAGCCACTGATTTCTTTTTCATTTTTATTATTTTGTGTTTATTCTCCTTATTATTGTTGTAGTTATGTACTGAGTTGTGAGTTTACAAAATATTAGAATTTACTCTATTCATATGAAACTCCCGATATATTGATCTCTCATTGTAAAAAGTAAAAACTCAATAAAAACTCAACTTTGAAATTTTTGTGGGTATCATTGTATCATTTTTTTTTATTTTAAAATTCTGATTTTTAATGCTGATACTCTAGTTTCACTCTTTTTATTCGTAATGCATTTTATCTCTTTTTTTAAAAATCCTTATATTTTCGGTACTTTTTTTTTTTCCATATTGTTTTCTTTTTTATTTTATCTTATTATTTTTAAATGCTATTAAGTCGACATCGACTTTAGACAATTATTAGAATGGAATTTTGCTTATTTTTAATTTTCAATATAATATACAAGTATTATGATCTTCCTCACATGATATTTTGTTACTGACTGATCAATTCATTGCCAACCTCACGTAATTTCTTTCATCATAGTTTTTCGTTTGTTTTATTTTATTTTAATTTTGGTTTTCAACTACAGTATAATTGCCATAGTTATATAGGATTTAATTTTCAGTAATTAAGTTGGAAAACAGAACATAAAATTGTTTCAGACGTAAATTGAAACAAAAAATAAATTTTGCTATTTTACAAAAAATTGAGTGTAACTTTACTAAACTCCGAAGAAGCATCTGGAAAACATATGAAGGAACTAAAATTATTTATAAGAAAAACAGTGAAATGTAACGGTTAAATTTTTATTTAGCTTATATCGGCAATAATTAAGTCAACTACATTCTTTATAGATTATTATACTAGTGTTATTTAGAGACAATTTCTATAAATAAATATCTAAACGATGTAGAAATAGAATGAATTTAAGAGGCAAGTTTATTACAAAATTTTAAATATTAATATATACAGATAAAATATAGATAGATGGATGAATGAATGGACATACATATACATAGATAGGTTAATATATAGAAAAACGGATAGATGAATTCATAAATAGATAAATAAATAACTTAATAGACAGGCAGAGAAACTTTCAGTAGATAGATAGATAGATAGATAGATAGATAGATAGATAGATAGATAGATAGATAGATAGATAGATAGATAGATAGATAGATAGATAGATAAATATGTAAATAGATAGGTAGGTAGTTGGATAAGTATATAGAGAGATAGTTGGATAGATAAGAAGACAGTCTGAAAAATATGCAAATGAGTAAATAAATGTACAGACAGATAGATAGATAGATATAAATAAATAGAAAGATGAATAGATAGATAAGTCAATAGTTGAGAAATAAATAGATTGGATAGGTAAGTAGATAGATAATTAGATAAATAGATAGATCGATAGATAAATAGTTAGATGGATAGATGGATAGATAGATAGATAGATAGATAGATAGATAGATAGATAGATAGACTAACTGAAAGATAAATATGAGTATATGGATGCACAAACATGTAAATAGGCAGAGGTCAGACCATGAAACAAATCGATTGATTTGTTAAGCTAATGATTACAGAGATATCTCATGATGCATTTTATCTGAAAGAATCTCATTATGTTGCCCCAAATTATTTGACTCCTACCAATATGAATTCAGTAAAATACCTTTTTGTTTTTATATCATTTAATTTCATTTTTTTTAATGAAGCATTATAGTAATTGTAAATTTTGGAATTTATTAATCCATCTCAAATTTGCCTTAGCAGGTGTGGTATCACAAAAAGTTTTCTAATGGAATAAAATTACAAATGTACTACTAACATATACAAACTATATTTTACCATGCTTTACAATGAAATGTTACTTTAAATCAATGAATGGCTGAAGAAAAATACATCACCATTTAGTCTCAATCAAAGTCGATTAATAACATATAAATGTCAAATGCTTTGATTTGTATAATAAACAAGAGCATGACTAAATATCAGAAAATGCAGTATGTTTTATAAAAATATACTAAGTCCTACAATGTCATATGTATACGTACACGCACATGCCAGTAAATTAATCTTATTTATTTACATATGTATATATGTGCACGGATGAGATAATAAATGTATGAACTCATTTTCATAAAGACACCGTAATATAGAGAATGTTATAAATCAAATTAAAATCTGACAACCTGATTAAATTTTAGAAAAATTAGGCTTTTTGATTTTAATTTATTTTCCTAAAAAAACTATCTGAAAACTATAAAACATCCGGAATTTTGGTATTTTTACAAGTTAATTTTTTTTTTTTTTTGAAAACTTCAATTTTTAAAAGAATTGTTTTTTATTAATAAAAAATTAAATCACTAAAACTAAAAAGTTAGAATCTTTAAAAATCAATTAGGAGGACGTATAAATTTATCTCTAGAATTTAAAATGGGTTGTGTGCTTATTTAATAAAAAATTTGTATTCTTAGAAAAAAAAATGATAAAAATTATGATGAAGAAAAAATACAGTTAGGTGGGTTTTTTTTTTTAAATTTTAAGTTATATATAAATAAAACACTGCAACAGAGAATAAAAAATAAAATTTAATCATTTTTATACGCATGTGCTTGAGGTTACAGCCTTAATAAATATTACTTACGTAATCAATGTGTGTTTGAATAAATTTGTAATTACAATTTTAAATTATCGTAATAGATTTCTTACTATAAAATCTTTCCATTGACTCGTTGTAAATCGAAAGATTTCGCGAGTATTAATGTGTAATAAGAAATGTGGACTTAATCAGTGAAGTATCGAATAGCTTCACGCTCGCAGATCTAACCGCTTCAGCTTCACTTATTTAAATAGAAAGTAGGTTGAAGTAAAGAAGGGTTCCCCACTTTTCTTCCAAAGAGTAAGCTTGTTGTTTAAGACCTATAGAGGTCCCTACTATCGCATTTTTATACTCATGTGCTTGAGGCTACAGCCTTAATAAATATTACTTAAATAAACTAGTATAGAGGATTTGAACTCAGATTTTCAAGCACCCTTCAACTATCCACACTGAGTTCAAATCCTCTATACTTACAATTAAGCTCCCAGATTTGTGAAGAGTGCCTGGTTTTCAAATATTTAAATAAACTAAGTATATTTTCAATGCACAGCACAGCGTCATAATCATAGGTATCAACAACAAACAAAAATCACTAGGATTTATCGTTAAAAAAATTTTTAAAACCTATCTTTTGCTTGTTTGAACACTACTGACTCTGATTCATCACATGTGCAAGTGATTATTTATAAGTATTATTAATAAGTAAACTGTATTTTAGTTTCCATGATCAATAACTTTTTACAATACAAATGATCATTGCCTACTATATTTCATGACTTAAGATATGATTTTCTAATTATTGCATCTTAGGAATTTTAGATTACAGTAAGAAACAGCTATCTTCTTACTATAAATAGTTATTTAATCCAAACCAGTTCATTTTTTTATTAATATTTCTTAGAAGTATCACTTAACTATTACTTATTTTCTACAGAAACATTATTTACCACTGCTTGATAAATATTTATTTATTTGTTTGCAGACATTTAAAAATGCTCTGCTCTGTAAATTTAAATATTAGTCATTTCAAATCAATTTGTATTAAATATTTAGTCTAAAATATACTTCTCTGACTGTAGTTGTTCTAGTCCATGCTTCATTAAAGATCATAGAACATGATAAAAAACAGACATTAAGTGAAAAATATTATTAAACATGGTAACAAATAATTGAATAGTATTTGGAAATTATCACTTGAAAATTTATATATATATATCTCATTTATCATGAGATAGATAGATAGATAGATAGATAGATAGATAGATAGATAGATAGATGGATGGATGGATGGATGGATGAATAGATGGATAGATAGATAGGTAGGTAGGTAGATAGGTAGGTATATAAGTAGATAGGTAGATAGATAGATGGATAGATAGATAGATGGATAGATAGATGGATGGATATATGGATACATAGATGGATGGATAGATGGATAGATAGATAGATAGATAGATAGATAGATAGATGGATAGATAGATGGATGGATAGATAGATAGATAGATAGATGGATAGATAGATAGATAGATAGATAGATGGATAGATAGATAGATGGATAGATAGATAGATAGATAGATAGATAGATAGATAGATAGATAGATAGATAGATAGATAGATAGATAGATATGTAAACAAAAAATAAGTGGGGTTATTTCCATGTAATGATTAGAAGAATTTGTTAGCAATGGTATTAAGTAACTGTCAATTATTATTAGCAGAGTTTAATCTAAATAATTTGCTCCAGTAATATATATATATATATTCACATATAATGTTCTTTATACTTGAGATGTCTGTAGCAGTGAATCCATTGGTAGTGTTTTAAAGTTTATTTTCTTGGCTAGTCTGGTTGAATCATTAATTTGGGGTAATTTTGAGCACTATCTTCCCAACTACTGCTGGGGTGTTTCAAACATGTTATATCAGTTAAAATATGTACATTGGTTGCCCATTTGTGCAATGATTCATTTTTGTGACCTGAGGGTACTTCTGGTGCCAATATTTTTGAAGATTTTTTTTATACAATATGGAGAAAGTGTATTATCATAAAGAAGTATTTATGAATTGATAATATATTCTAAGAATGTCGTAGTGCATGACTGATAACAATATTGAGTGTGCACATGAATTATAGACAAGTGACAGTGGATTTTATGGCAAAATCATTTGAAAATCACCCATAACTCTTCCTATGCAATAATCCATAACAGACACGATTTTCAAAAAGTATGTGTGACATGGGTACACAAGCAATCTATGGAAGAGTGCAAACAAAAGCATTTATACATCTGCAAACAAAATTTAGACATACCCTAAGGAAGGTGAAAGTTTTTTTTAAAGATCAGTTACTGGTGATGAGATATGAATTCATCATTACATGTGTACAGAAACAATCGATGGAAGAGTGCAAACAAAAGCATTTATACATCTGCAAACAAAATTTAGACATACTCTAAGGAAGGTGAAAGTTTTTTTAAAGATCGTTACTGGTGATGAGATATGGATTCATCATTATATGTGTGAAAGTAACTTGCAGCATTTGGAATGGAAATGTCCTCAAATACTGATCAAAAAAAGGTCAAAAGTCAACCATCATTTGGAAAACTGACGCCTGTAATTTTCTGGGAATCTCAAAGATCATTTTCGGAATATTATCAGGGGAAAGGTTTATCAATCAATTGTGTCAATTATAGTAATATGTTCATTGAAGATCTAAGATCTAAAATGTGGACAAAATCAAAGGACTACTATCAAAGGGTGTTATGTCATTGTATGATCATCCACATCTGCACATCATTATACTATACTGTTGACACTCTCCAAAATCTTCTACTGAGATGTTGGAGCACCCTCCCTGTAGTCCTGATCTACCTCCAGAAAAATATCTCACCTATTTGGTCTCCTGAAAACAGCCCTATGAAAATAAAGATTCATGTTTTATGAAGAGGTGAAGATATTGGTGCATTCTTAGCTTGTACCTTAGCCTAATTTATTTTTAATGAAAGCATCTGAAAAGTTGTTTGAAGTTGGACAAAGTGTACTAAAAAGCAGGTAAAGTGCGGATAATTTTTGACTCATTCTCACCGAGTATGAATTACTAATTATATGATTACTTTTATATGTGTGTAATACAAGCACCATAAATAAAGCAAAGTTTTGTTGAATGACGATAGATAGTTTTATCATGAAAACTACAAATAACTTGTGAAAGTTTACGTCTTATTTTCATCTTTCAATAAATTATAGATAATAAAAAATGTTTGATGAAATTATATATTTATATTCTTACTGTTCATTATCGTTAATCATTATCTTTTTTTTAATTGTTAATGGTGTTTTCTCCATATGATCATTCACCTTTAAAACATTAGTAGCCGTAAGTAGTGGAAAATTCGTGACAGAAGAAATAACGTTTAAATCTGCATTTATAACTTTATCATTGAATTTGAAACTGTTCGATAAACTCCTATTCTTATTAATAGAATTATTGTCAGGCTTTGGAAGAGGGAAACTCAAATCAGAAAAGTTAGAATCATTCATTAATGTAGAAAGTAAAGCCTTTTGCATCAACCTTTCAATGCTAGTAAAAGCGTCAATCCTTGGCGTAGCTTGTGTAATAGAATATTGACTACTGTTTTCAAGATCCCCATCAATTTTATCCCTACTATTCCCAAATGTTTCCATAATGGTATTAGAAGTGATATTATTCAAATCAGCAATCGATTCTTTGACCGGAATCATATTTAAACTTATATTTCCAAAAGATAATGAATCTGAAGAATTTTCTATGTTGCGACTAATATTACTAAATCCTTCATTTGAATCATTAAACATTCCTTTTTTATTTTGGTCTTCAGATGTATTCACTTTACTTTTACTCAAGTTTGTGCTTGGTTTCTCTGTAATAGGTTCTGTCACAGTAGTTGTGGTTAACTGTTTGTCAGATGGATCTATATTCTGTCTACCTTCCGCAGATGGTTTTATGGTTGTTGAGGTTACAAAGCTTGGTGTATTTTTCTTTATGCCAGTTCTGACCGTTCTTTGAATGGGGTGAGAAACTTTTTTAGTAGTAGTTTTTGATGACACTCCAGTAAACCTTAAAATGTTAGCTGGAGGAACATTTTTGTTTTTATTATTTAGATCTACCAGTTGGGTATTGTTAGAAGTTTCATTTGGATAATCATAATCATAATAATAATAATAAACTACTTCATCTGTGTCATTTCGCTTTGACTTAACATTGATTTTTGAGTTTGATGGAGAGTTTTCAATGGTTATCAGGTTATCTTCGGTTATGTTTTTTATGGGCATGCCATTATTATGACCAGTATTGGAATTCTGTTTGTTTGATATTTCTATATTGGGTTTAAGATGGTGGAGTTCTGTGGTATGCAATATTGCTTGTCTGGTTGTTGTCAAAAACTTATTATCATTGTTTGCCATGTCTGGTGCAATTGTATTTGATATGATGCCAACACTGTCTTTAGAGCTTGCTTTAGTTGTGGACATGTCTTTCAAGTTTGCAGAAGGATTCTCAGTAGTTGTAAGGCTTTCTTTTGTAATAGTTTTTGTAGATGTGTCTTTTTTGTGACCAGCTTTAGAATTCAATTTGTTTGGTGATTCTGTGCTGGATTTAGTTTGTTGGAGTTTTGTGGTGTGAGATATTACTTTTGTAGTTGTGGTGAAGATGATGTTTTGTCTTCAGAAATTTCTGTAGAACTTTCAGTAGTTGTAAGAATTTGTTTTGCTGCACTTTTTATAATTGGATCTTTTTTGTGACCAGTATCAGAATTTTGTTTATTTGACGTTTCTGTATTGGATTTAATTCCATGAGATTTTGTGGTGTGAGGAATTACTCGTGGGGTTGTGGTAGAGATGATGTTATCATTATCTCCAGATATTTCTGTAGGATCTTCAGTAATTGTAAGACTTCCTTTTGTTATATTTTTTATAGGTGTGTCTTTCTTGTGACTAGCATTCAAATTTTGTTTGTTTGGTAGTCTTATGCTTGATTTAGTTTTGCTGGATTTTGGGGTGTGTGTTGTTGCTTGCGTAGTTGTGACTGGGATGATGTTATCAGTGTAATCGTAATAATAATATTCAGATGTGTCATTTATTATATTGTTATTATTATTAAAATTTTGGCTTCTGTCTGCCTGTTGAATATGTGAAAATGGCGAATTGAAAGTAGATTGATGATCAATCGCAGGAGGAGGATTTAATGTTATAGGCAGCATTTCCGGTTGCATATTAGATAATAAGTTATCCTTTATATTTTCTTGATGATTTGGTAAAAAGGTAGTAATATGAAAATTAGTTGCTTTTGTTTTATTTTCAAGCGGCATTTGTCTTATTGTTGAAAATGTTGGGTCATTGTTACTGTTTTTATTAAAATTATTGTTTTGTATGGAGTGAAGGTTTTGAGGAAATCTCAGATCATCTGAATTAACATTCACTAACTTAGAATTAAGTAATGAATTCCGATTGCGATTAGCATTAGTTGACGCTAATATATTGGAATTAAATCTGGAATTATTTGGCCTGTTGTTATTACCAATATTTTGGAGTTTATTCAATGGAAATATCTTCGAGTTTTGCTGATTAACAGGAAGGCGAAAATTTAGTTTATGAGCATCAATTAATGGATTTGGGTTTTGAAGTCCAACATTTTCAAAGGTCGCTGGAATTGAAATAAGGTTTGGATTTAGGTTCAACTTGTTTGCAAGAAAATTATTTGAGGGTTCTAATGAAGTAAAATGCACTGCAGGGGGTATAGTATTTTTATTAAGAGAAATATCACTATGTGAATTTGGATGAGGATTCATTCTATCTGCCATAAAATCTGGATTTATTTTACTTGTAGATGTTTTTGTAATCTTGTTTTTACTTCCCGAATTAATATTATGATCTTCATTAGTAAAGTCATTTTTTATTCGTGGATCCTAAAATAGACAAAATGAAATATGTTATAATAATTATAGAAAGCATAAGCCTGTGTCAAAATATAACAAAAAAATCTATAAATAAACAAAAGGTAAGAGAATCAAAATACATAAATGATTTGCAGATGTGAAATACAATGACTCAATGTTAAAAGTATGCCAAAAACTAATTAGGTGATCAAGAATGAGATAGTAAAACATGAATTGCTTGTCAGATTAGTCAAACAAACGAATAAATTAATGTTTGATGAAGAAATAAACAAATGATAATAGAACCAATAAATATTATACTAAATGCACCTTAGAAGAAAAGTGTATGAAACCAATTCTAAAATCTACAGTAAAAAATAAAACATGAATATATACAAAATATCTATACAATTAAATGTCCTGCATGTTGAACTTAGTGATAGAGATGTGGATTTTACAATTCAGGGGGTTTATAGATAATGGCCATCTTTGTCATATCCAATCATTAAATTTATAATCTCCCGACAATTTATTTTACATCTTTGTACGCAAAGAAAAAATTATGTAATATTGTATAAACATCTGTATTTTATAAATATCTGCATTTAAATGCTATCCTAAGAAAATCTTCAAACAAATGCGTAATTACTGAAACTTAGCCCTTTCGAGGGCGAAGTATGTCATTTGCCCTCGAATGCGCTAGGCTCCTTTGCCCTCGAAAGGGTTAAGTTTCAGTAAATCATCATCATCATTATCAATCCACTGCAGGATGAAGGTCTCTCCAAGTTTAATCCATCTTCTCGCGATCTTTAGCTTCTCTTCTCCACATCACCCCTGCACACTTCCTTATTTCATCCATCCGTCTCACATGTGGTCTCTTTCTGGATCTTTTACAATAGCTTTTCTTAGGATAGCGCTTAAGCACAGATATTTATAAATTACAAAGAGTATAAAAAAAGTTCGTTCCATGTTAAATTACAAATATCTATATCTTAAAAGCAATTTAATAGCCAATAATTTATGCAAATGCGGACTAACACAATCATGAACCACACAGTTAAT
This sequence comes from Epiperipatus broadwayi, assembly GCA_028023455.1. Lineage (NCBI taxonomy): Eukaryota > Metazoa > Onychophora > Udeonychophora > Euonychophora > Peripatidae > Epiperipatus > Epiperipatus broadwayi. Next base: position 2,836,286 of record JAQFVV010006249.1, on the reverse strand, counting down.
GACCGCAAAAACTATGGTTAGAAGTATCAGAATTAAAGGGCTTAATAAAGCCACCATAGAGTCTATTTCCTGATGGAAATCTCTATAGGTTTCTTTACAATTATTTAAATTATCTAAAAAAAATAATCTTCTAAATAAATAAGTTATTCATAGTATTTTATTTAGATAAATGTATCAATGTATACAACTACATATTATAATTGTTCTTTTATAATATGTATAAATATGTGTAAACATTATATACATATTTGCTTGCATAAATACAAAATAAGTACCGTATTTTCCGGCATATAGAACGCAGCAGCGTATAAAACGCAATTCTTATTTATACACATTTTTTAAGAAAAAAAATAATTTTCTACATTTTTCTATGAATTTCCATAATGATTTATTGTACTAATTTATAATTATTTTTGTCTATAAAAAATGTAACTAAGAAACTTTAGTTAAGCATCTATAATCTTCATTCTTCATCTTTCAGTAACGAAGCATAAAATATATCAAGCAGTTTATTATTTTTAAAGAATAGAAAAAAAATTATGGAAATGATTTATTCAAAATCACTGTTTCTCAAAAGAACAAAATGCAATAGAATACTTATGTATGTATATTAATATAAACCAGAAGTTTTTAGACTGATCGAAATTTCAACTCATAATTGTGATTACCGTCGCATAAGGCACAATCCTTATTTTAGATGTATTTTGAGGGGGGAAAGTGGATCAGATATGTCAGCCAATATAGTATTTAGGGTACTGTGGTATTAGAGCTGCGACATGAAAAATTATAATCGTTTAATCATTAAATTAATTAGGTTATTAAATCAAAAACATATTTTAAAATCTACATTAAAAAAAAAAAACAATTTAACAAAAAAAATACGAAAAGCATTAATGTGAAGAATAGTTAAAATGCTTGTTTAAATCAAATTGAGTGTGTGTTTGCACGTGCATATTCTCATAATCTATTTTAATACATTGTACAGGCTTACACCTGCATTTATATATGTAATATATGCGGAATTCGAACTCAGACTTTCACACGACCTACAATTCTCAGTGCCATTTTATATTTCTGACTCACATGATCACACACATGTTGAAAAGATAAATAATCACCAAATAAGTATTTCGTGCTAAACCAGCACTCATTAAAGTATGAAGATTGGTTATCTTAATATAAAGCTGAGTACTAATTGTATATATGTGTGGAGATGGTAATCTGAACCAACTGATGAGTGCTGGTTTAGCACGAAATACGTATATTGGTGATTATTTATCTTTTCAACATGTGTGTGATCAGGTGAGTCAGCAATATAAGATGGCACTGAGAGTTGTAAGTCGTGTGAAAGTCTGAGTTCGAATACCGCATATATTACATATATAAATGCGGATGTAAGCCTGTACAATGTATTAAAATAGATTATGCAGAATATCCACGTACAAACACACACTCAATTTGATTTAAACATGCATTTTAACTATTCTTCACATTAATGCTTTTCGTAATTTTTTTTGATAAATTGTTTTTTTTTTTAATGTAGATTTTAAAATATGTATTTGATTTAATAACCTAATTAATTTAATGATTAAACTATTATAATTCTTCATGTCGCAGTTCTAATACCACAGTACCGTATTTAGATATAAGCAAACAAGTAATATCAAATATCATTATATAACAATGATAATCATATATAAATATTTATAAAAATAATAGTACATAAAAACTTTTTTCAGCAAATATACTCTTCTCAATGTAATCACAATCTATTTTAAACCTTCAATTTACATTACATGCATAGCGACATCTATCATTTTTATATCAAATTAATGAGCACCAAAATAATGATAAAGCAACTCTAATTCTCACATGTTGTACAATTGATACATTTTTATCATGATTGGTAGTATATAAAAAATAATAAACGTTGCTATAAATACTTTAAACAGGCTTTAGCCTGTACTCAATGCGTTTTAAAATTCGCAATAATCAAGCATATTTTGCTGATAGAGGGAACCTTCCAAACCATGACACAAGATGGTGAGTTTTATAAAGATAAGAGCAGTCACTTATATAGGCAAATCTGAAGTATGAATAGATTACTATTACATTGAGCAGGTCATACAATTTTTTTCAATAAAGCTTTTAATATTATTATTATTATAAATATATAGGATTACCAATGTTATATAACGAAATTTTATATTACTTAAAATTTTATGAAAAAACAGTTCAATTGATTATATCTTCATTTTCAATGTTATATAGCAGTATATTAAGCATGAATTTTATATACAGTGTAAATATATAACATTAATAATAAATTATATAAAATAAGAAATTATTTAAATAACAACTCTTTTAATCCATGTATCAATGCTTGAATATGTCTTGGGTTCTGCCATATTCAGATAATTAACTGTTTTCATTTCTTTGAGTTAGACTTGTTTGGTGCAGTAGTGAGTAGCTTTGGATTTCAAATTCCATTCTATCAGTTTCAGTGCTCAAACTTTTTGTAAATTCATAGGTCATAGAGCATTTATTTATTATATTATTCTGCGACTTATAGAGCACACTGTCTTAGATTGAAAACTTTGAAGTTATAAAACATCTAGTCATTGTCTCAAATAGTATAATGGATATGACACAGCAGATCTTCTTTGCATGAAGAACAATTTTTCAGAAACTCCCATTCATATGTTATCTTTTTGAATAATCTTTGTAAATACAACAATAACAGCAATAATAATAATAGAGATGCTGATGCTGATAATAATAATAATGATGATGATGATGATAATAATAATAATAATAATGATGATGGAGGTGGTAATAATAATAATTCAATTCATTTTATTTATCATACAAAACTACAGCATTAAGCCAATTACAGAATTGCATCATAATTAATATATAATAATATAAATTAGCAAGTATAAATATCAAATTATGAATATGTCTACATCATATTATCACTACCTTATACTAGCAAATAATTGCGATTAAACAATTCAAAACAACTATCCATATAGTAGTGCCATCTTGCATCCATTGATTGCTCTTGTTAGCACAAGATGGCACTACTATATGGAGAGTTTTGCTTTGTTTTGAATATGTCTACATCCCATATTTCCTTGTAAGATTAGTAACAAATTTTTAAAAGTCTAATACAAAAATATTTCATTAATAAAATATTCATTATAACTATTAAACAAATGAAACAAAGCGAAAATTTTAATATGTTAGAGTGACAAACGTCAAATATAAAATGAAGATGTACTTGTTTTATGTAAGCAATTATTAATTGTAATATTTAAATTTTTATTTATTAAAATAATTTCCTGTGTTACAAGGTTATATAAGAATTTAAGATCTTTGACCTTTCTTTTAACAGATAGGGATAGATAATGATTATTTAGGCTAATTGAATTCTGATATCTTTTTTAGAATATATTTTTTGAACTTGGGTTCCAAACAACAAATCCATATTCCAAAATAGACAGAACCAAAGAGAGAAACAATTTATGCTTGTAGAATTAGTAAATTGTTTACCATGTCTTAAAATTATACCTATAATTTTAAAAGCTTTATTTACCATAGTTTAATGCGATGGTGAAATGGCCCACTTTTAGCAAAAATAATATCAAGATCAACCAAATTTTATTTTATGGCCTTCATTATAATAAAGACAGTTTAAGATTTCACAAAATTGATAGAGTGGACAGTGATGGGTCATGTGAAAGCCTGTTCTCATCTATCCTATATATATATTATAACGTTTTTCGTATTACTAGGCCACTATACGCCTCAAATTTATATTTGAGCGTGAGTTGATCAAGCTGTATCAAAAGAAAAAAGAAAGTTGTATTTCTATTCTCAACACAGCTATTTTTCCTGATCAACTTCGGCCTAGAACTATTACCGAGTACAATCATGAGCAGAACCAGTTTTAATTTCTACTTAGGGCGCCAATCGTTAGACCCACTAACTCTCAAACATATTAGCCTGTAAGGTAATAATTATACGATCTAAGTCAAATAACTAAAGTAAAACTTAAATAAAAAAAATCTTTTAAACTAATCGTATTACATCATACCGTAACGAAATTAATTTTTTAAGATTATTATTCCTGGGCTTATTCAAACATATTAAAGGTAAATTACATTTTTAAATCTTATTACACTAAAAATAAATTTAATAATAAAAAAAATAATAACTATTATTAATAACCACAAATGAGAATTGATATTAGAAATATTTTTAATTTTACAAACTAAAATACTTCATGTTAAGTAGCTAATTAATACCTTGGAGAGAACACATTTAACTCAGGTGGGAAATATCCAGAAAATATAAATATCGTTAAAATAAACAAAAGTTTTTTAAATAAGAGTCTCTCATATAGAAAAATTAAAGTCACTATCATTCTTTATACGTATATTTTTAAGTAGTTTTAAATAGTTAACTTTGTCACAATCAGGATAATTATTCTTACCGGTAAGTTTCATGAATTCAGTAGTAGATAACTATGCATAGGTTTTTGGTTATAATGAGCTGGCCTTTTGGTTATTGCTTGATCTTGTGGTCCTTTCCCGTCGGTCACGGGCTTTTCCTGGTGTACATCATTAGGTCCGATGTCTTCAGAGGCTCCGGTTCACTGCGACATGCCGAATCTTCAGCGAGCGATCTTGGATATATTATGTTATCCAAGACCAACTAGAGAAACAAAACGAACAAGACGTTCCTTCAACCGGATCCCTCCTTTTAATCGTTTTCAGGACTTCTGCGCTGCTAGTACCTGCCTAACTTATCCTCTTTATAATTTTGTAATAGCTTTTTTCTTCATTTGGCATCTTTAATTTTTGAGTATTTCTACTTTCAGCTTACTTTTACTGGTTTGGAATCTTTGTTCCGATACTGTTATTACTAATCACTAAAAAATAGAAGAAATTCAACTCATTGACTTTTTTTTTTAAAAAAATTACTCAACAAAATTTTAAATCCACTTTTATCTTTTAGTTTTTTTTTACCCAATGCCAATATATTTGTAACGTATATAAATAAACGTTACAATATATATATATATTGATAAAGGGTATATAATAAGCCTGTATTTCAGTTATTAATATCTTTTTGTAAAAGTATGCAGGCAGTGATTGAATTAATGCCCCTAAATATTTTACAATCATCTGCATAATACAAAAGTTGTAAAAATTCCAAATTTGTCTTTAAATTGTCCAAATAAATGTTAAATAATAATAGTGCAAAAATATAACCTTGAGTTACTCTATATTGCAAAGTATAGATTAGAAAACTTGTTTATTAAATTTCACATAAGTCATTCTTTTCCTAATAAAATACTCAAACCACAAAATCAAATTTAAGGACAACCTAATTTGTACATTTTAAGAAGCAATATAGAATGATAAATTTTATCAAATGCTTTGGATAGATCAAAAATAGACAACATCTTCAGAGCATTGATTCTCAAAGGTATTAACAATATGGTAGTTATTGTTAGAATATTAGTTTTAACTGATATATTTTGTAAAAAATCATATTGCACAGAAGCCAAAATCTTATTTGTGTCATTAATATTTTTTTATATAAATATACCTTTCAAATGTGTGTGCAATTGTATGAAGCATTGAAATACATCTGTAATTATTACCGTTATCTCTTGAACCATTTTCAAAAATAGGCATAACTTTAGCAAGTTTAAGAATATTGAGAACATTACAATTTTTAATGGAACAATTAAGAATGCAATGCGGGGGAATAACAATGTATTTTGCACATCCTTTATAAATAAAAGAAGGTAAATAACCTAAACTTAAATGTGATTTCAGCTCTTTGATACCAGATATAATATCATTATTGCTGAAACAATCAGTAAAAATACATTCATTAAAACACTCATTAGGCAATCTATACTCAGGAGACAATTGAGAATTTTTAAATCATTCAGCAAAGTGAAATGAAAAGCCACCTGCAATTAAAGAGAAACTGTAATCCATTTGAGACCTTTTTTTAGTAATGCCAGAATTGTTAACAAAAGATCAAAATTCTTTAAGATTATCTGATAAGTTGAGTTCAATACTTTTAATATATTTTTGATAATCAATTTTCTGTAGAGGTTTTAAAAGCAGAAGTTGTGTAAGATTCAGATAGCATATTCTTTCTTGTACATGATGAAAGGAGTTGGAAAAATCATCAGCTGTAAGATTCCCATTGTCAATTGGCATTTTATTTTTACACCAGAATGCTTTTTAATGAATGACCAATTTGAATTGCAATTTATGTTGTCCTCTAGTTTCTCAATATATTTTTAGAAATCAATTTTTTCTATAATTTTAAACAATCTTCTAAAATTTATAAAGTTATTATAACATATTATTGATCCCGATTTCTTAAACAATTTATGATGACTAAGTTTTCTTTTATAAATACAAATCAATTTCTTAGAGAACCAACAAGGACATTCTTTTAGATAATTCATGGCATAAAGGTATTCTACTATTTAAAATGTTTGCATAATTTTTTGAAACAGATATACTGCCTTATTTACATTTATGGAACAATGTATTTGGTCCCAATTAGCATACTTGATGTCACAATATAAATTATAATAATCACCAAGTTTATAATTTCTATTTGAAGTTATCATATCTTTACTTATTGATAAGTGCTCGATATAAACAAAAAACTCAATTACTGAATGATGAGAGTCTTCCTTCAATAATGGCTGTAGATTATGTTTCATATTTACATCATTAAAGTTAATTAAAATAAAATCTAGAATACATCCATTATTATTTTTTTAACTGATTTCTTTGTACTACATTAGTTATATTCATGAATTGTATAATTCTTTGTCCTCTATTTAGCTCATTATTGCATAACTCAGTTGTTTCATCTGCTGTCATTGATTCACTTTTCCTCTTAAGACTGTTGAATGATGATCAAGACAAGATGTTTAATTAAATTTAATATAGATAATGTCAAAAATCACTTTTAAATATTTTCATATAAATATTATTTAATTTCACAACAAACAAGGAAAATTTGTTTATATATCCATATATTACTATTTACACATAACACTATCTTTTCTCATGCTTAAAGAAATTGTTGAAACAGTAACAATTTTGTTTTACACAATATGGTCACATACTGCAAGCTCTAGTAATCAATAAGTGCAGGTAGGTGTGCATTTTAATCCCTATTCAATATCTTCTCATCCAATATCCCCAGATTACTGTTTAACTTATGGCTTTTATCAATGCGAAGTCTTGGATTTGAGAGTTGTGCACCTGGATTACTTGACCTTATGCACACACCTAACACTCACCCACTTTATTTTTTGGTTAACTATAAAGCAATCAACTCAAAATAAAAATATTTTTTCAATCCAAGCTATTTTTTTGTATAGTCATGCAGACCTGAATTCAGTTCAGTACCTATATATTTTGGTGTCCTTGGTTTTTTAATAACTACAGTCACCATCATCCTCAAGCTGTTACTACAGTAGCAAATCTTTCTGGACAATAATTATTATGATTATTAAAAAAATGAAAGACGACAAAAATAAACAGACACTGAACTGGGTTCAGGTCTGTATGACTACACAAACAATTTTTTTGGATAGGAAAATTTATTTTGTTTTGAGTTTGGGCTGATTGCTTTATAATTAACCAAAAAGTTAAAAAGGAGGTGCTGGACAGATTCATTAGATCCAAGGATCAGAGATGCACTGCTGCCAAATCCAAGGCTCTTCAGTAATTAAAGTCATAAACTGAAAGTTAGTTTGGGGATTAAAATGCACAACCTTCTATCATCTATTGATTACAAGAACTTGTACCAATTGACACTATTATATAAAAAAGTTTGCTAATGGTTTAAAACCTGGCAAACTCAGTAAAATTATTAATCATATGAATACTTTTTTTTAAATAAAGCACCCAAGTGGTAGCTTATGACAGTTCAATTTATTTAATTAACCAAAGCTGGAATCTTTAGAGCTTCGATCTACTAGGCCAGTGTTTCCCAAAGTGGGGTACGCATACCCTTGGGGGTACATGAAGAGCCTAGTGGGGATATACACAGCACCGAACTTTGATTGCCTGCATAATCATAAATTTCAGAAAGCAAATAATATTATATTCTTTGCTTAGGAAATCATGTTGCTTTCAAGTGCCAAAATGGCTGCTTTTATAGAATGGTATAATTTAAGTGACAAATTGAAATGCACTGTTTCTCAACTGGGACTATCCTATGAATATTTCATTCTGAAAATTTCCTTTCTACTACTGTACAATACTGCAAAGAATAATTAGAATGTAATATTGCATATTAATAATAAATTAAATAAAATAATTTAATATATCAATCACACAGTTCTTCTTTCCAAAATAGTTCATAAATATCCAATACAGAAATAAAACAAACTCCTTTTTAAAACTAGGGGTGTAGTTGAACATCTATTTTCTAATAAAAATATAAATAAAATAAGAAATAGGATGGGATTAGATAGGAATAGGAATAGAAAAAAGGTTATTTATGTTGGTTTTAATATATCTAAAGATTTATTTATCAAAGTTAAGAAATTAGTTAAAATGATTAATAGGAAATATAATGTTTCAATTTGTCCAGTTTATAAAAAGAAAGCAAGTTTAAATTTTCTAATTAATAATAATGGGGACTATAATAGGTTAGATATTATGAATTCAGTTTATTTGATAAAATGTTGGAATTGTTGTAGTAAGAATGTAGAAATGACATATGTTGGGACTAGTAAGAATAAATTAAAAAGTAGATTAAAACAGTGTTTAGATGATAAAAATTCTGCTGTTTACATTCACATGAATAAATTTAAGCATGGGGATTTTGAAATAAAGCCTTTGGAATGTATTAAGTCATACAATGAAAGAATAATAAAGGAAGGTATGTACATTAATGAAATAAAACCAGAATTAAATAGGATGTTAATGGAAAAAGAGAAAAGAAAATAATAGGTTTTTGATTAAATGTTTTAAAGGATATATATATATTGTAACCATATATTTTAGTATAAAATATATTCATTGATGTAACTGATATAAAAATTTCTCTTTCTCTTTCGGTGATTTGATTGGCTTGATTTGCACTTTGAACAGATTACTCTCTTATATTATTTTAATAAATTTAAGTTTGCTTCTTTCCATATACTAACTTATATCAAAACGTTTAACTTTTTAAAATTTGACAACACATTAAAATTTAGTAAAATATTATTAAAAACAATATTTTGTTTTATTTGTCTAAAAATGATCTTAAAATTATTATTTTATCCAATTTAACAAAAAACCATTTTCATTAAAATTAAATATTAAAAATAAATACAGTAATTCTAGGCCTCAATGTAATAAAAGAAAAAGCGCGATTTAAAAGACGATTGTTGATAGTTTCTTTTGAGGAGAATGAAAGAAAAATGTAAAGGCAAGTAGGTAAATTAAGCTTATTTTAAAGTAAAAAAAAATAAGTAATCGACTACCACAAGTTTGTATAACGTAAATAACATTATTTAATTAGAGATGCTTCTAAAAAATAAAAGTCTGTTCAGTCGTACCAAGTGATTGAATCACAGTAATATTCCCATATTAATTTTGAATGTCGAGCTTTCAATTTAAAAGAAAATTCAAGAATTGGTATGTTTTAAAATTTTATTTTACAATTGGAAACTTAAAAGTATTTTAATTACGAAGTTTGAATATGAAATTTCTTTTAAAGAAAAAAAATTTAAGTTAAAGTAAAATTTAAAGTTATCAACATATTTTAAATATTTCCTTTCTAATTCTAATAAAAATATAGTATTGATTGATATTTAATTCTACAAAGCCAGTAATATATTTGTAATTAATTGTTTAACATTTGATAATAAATACTCTTCAAATATTAATCAAGCTATTCTAAGTTTATCCATAATAGAATGATTGAATTAGTGCTATAATTAATATCTATATTTAAACTGGTGGTAAATAATTCATGGATGTAATAAAATTGGAACATTTTAATAGAGAAATGTAGAGATTAATAACTTAATGAAAAACATTTTCATTTAAATTCTGTTTCATATTGAAGTTGTTCCATGTCTTAGAGCCACGTAAAATTGTTAATCTGATAGTGATTATAATAACCAATACAACGGATAAAATTGCATGTATGGAATTGAATTATAGTTATAATTATTGTTTCATAGATTTATTGTTCGACACATCGTACATGGATCCCACGGAGCACATTTGGAGTTATAAAATGTTATACAATCCGAGTTGTGACACACACCTGTTATAATTCAGTATTGACTGTAAAAGCTTTACATTTAATTTATATCACACACACTTTTAAATTTTATGTTAGATGCATAATGCTTACTTTACGTTTATCGCTAAGGAACTTGATATGAAGTTCCTAAGTATATTTTATTAAGTTTAAATCAATAGGGGTTGAATACAATATTTATTTAAGAGAATAGCGCTTGCGAAACAGCTTGAAAAGTATTAAATGAATTCGTGAAATGTATCAATCTTTGTGAGGTATTTTGTTGGTCTTTCCAGATTTATAGTCTTATACTAATATTACTTGTATTATATTACACATTTTAGTTTAAGCAAAAGAAGTTAGTACATTAGTCGTCCTGATTAACTTAGCATTTTATTATGCAAGAACCCACATTTGCTAAAGTGTTAGTGTATTCTGAATAGTCAGAAGAACTGAGGGGGATGATTTTGCACTTTAATGTGAAGTAAGTAGTAATGTTGTTTAAGAATGTTAAAGGGCTTTAATCTGTGCGGGTGGTTAATCCGCAGATTATTTTAATTGCTATTTTTGTATTTTACACTCGTTCCTGCGCTGGTGGTTAATCCGCGGAATTGTGTGATTATACGTATTACTTTATGATGGTGTATAAATCCATCAAAGTGTTTAGTGTTATTTAATTCCCACGTGTAGATGAATACATCCACGGGAATATGTTTTACTTCACAGATATAAGTTGGGCAAAGTATTTTAGTTAATCTGCTAAATCATCTTCTTCATTTGTACACATAATTTATAAGTTAGATCATCAAATGGTAGCAGGACGTTCTATTCAAGTTACTAAATAATAGTTAACTGTTGGTTGATTATTGTTTACCGGAATGTAAGTTTACATTTTCACTTTATTTAATGATTACATTATAGCTAATATCCTACAGATATAATATTTATTATATTATTATGAGTTTACGGTAGGGATTTAATGGATCTGGAAATGATGTTAAATATTTCATAAGTTGATGCTGAATATCGTATAATCTCATCAATATTCATTATATTAGATTGATATAAGGTAGGACTAGATTTTAAAACTGAACCTATGAAAAGTTATTGAAGAAAGTCAATGGACTTATAATTTATTTATTTGATTTGTTTATTTATGTTTTATTTAGAATATTGAAATTAATTACTTACTGTTCATAAATTTGTAAATAAACATTGATTTATAATTAAACTTACTGTGCCGTTGCTATGTGTCATTCACAAAATCAGAAATCATAAACTTTGGATAGAGCATACATTATAGAGCGTACATTGAAGTACATATTATCGTCAACATGATATAAGAGTTTATAAATATTTTTTGAGAAAACATTTGGATGCTTTTCGTCTTTGGTAGTTTATGATGTGTGAGGTACAATAAAATCCCATTTACCTTTTCCATCATTTTGGCTTTGCGTATTTGATTTCAGTATACAATACAAATTAATTATTAAACTTGTAAACAGATTTCCCAAATAATAACATGATTGAATGTATTTACTTAACGTTTTTAAATTATCATTTGTCAGTAATAAGAGTCTCAATGATATAATAAACTATAAAAGAACCCAAATATTTATGTTTATTTATTGCAAAGCTTTACCTGGACTAGCATCTACATTAAAAATCATATAGATGGTTTAAAGTTTCATAATTTCATGTAGTTCTACAAATTACCCCATCTTGTACATGGTCGGCCATCGGGTCTCATACAATAAAAATCGCAAATTAAGGTTTAAAAGTAATAACATTGCACTTATAATTTGTTTAATGTGTTTTATAATACTACTATGATAGTTCTTCGCGGTACACCCTGGCTGCGATCAAATTAAATCATAAAAGTTTATGTTAGATCATTAGTTTGGTCTATGGTAAGTTGCTCCAGATGTTGATTGTGGTCTTTGGTGCATAAAATAGATAGCATGATATGCTTTTGGTTACAGCTCTTAATAGCTGACAATGTGCAGCGGGAGTTGATCAGTGATCAAGGTTACAATTCTTAGTGCACTTACGTTACGTAATTGAGACCACACAATCAAATGGTTACAATTTTGGACGCCGCAACGTTCTTAGCTGGCCATCAAGAATTTATCGGTTACAATATATATATATAGAGAGATTTTTTAAAAAAATGTTTTATTTAGGTTGGGATTGTTTGTAATAGGACAGAGGAGTGGGAGATAAGGTAAATTTTTGGTTATGAATATATTTTGTAATTTTTAATTTTATATATATATATATTGGAATATGTGGTATTTATTATTATATATATATATATTATTTTATTTTCGTGTACCTTGAAAAAGACTATATTACTTTTTCATCATTATAGTCATATAAAAAGCAAGTTTTAAAAAGGAGTTTGTTCGTTTTATTTCTATATTAAATTAAATAAGAATTGTAGTCACAATTATATTTTAACTTACCCCAGGAAGAGGTCCGTTGGTAATTGGAAAATCTGTATAATCACTCTCATATACAGCATTGTCTGGAAAGGCAGTTGTTGTTCCCACATTTATCCAATAAGTAGAAATATTGTGATATACTGCAGCTCTAAGGCAACAAGTAAATTTTAAAATATCAATACATGTGCATAAAATATATGTGCATGTGTGTATACTGTGTGTGAAATGAATTAGCGAATGTTTCAATGGATTTCAGTAGCTAATAGACACTATAAAAGACAAGAGATCATTAATGTTAGGAAAAAAATCAAATATTATAAAACTAAATTAATTTGTGTTAGTAAAAGTAAGTTCAAACACCAGGGATGATCAAGCTGAGTGCATTTACATAGGTCTGAAGTATTAGAGGCTATGAGGGTGCCAGGGCACCACATTATACAGGAAAATAAAATATGTTATGGTAATGGCAAGTAGAAATCAGCCAATGGTAATGATCAAATATTATTGTTTAGTCATATTCTATTGTTATAGTAATATAATCCCCAAATGACATAGCTGACTAATGTGAAAAGCCTCACATAACTTTTTTTTAAAAAAATTCTCATTCCTAAAACTTATGTATAGGAAGATAAACTAGACCATGCTAATTGAAAGAACAAATTCAATTCACTTATATATGCTAATAATGTTAATTAAGTTTGCCTCAGATTCAAATTTCCAAGGTAGACTGTCTAAGAACTCATTTTTTAATAATTTTGTGATAAGATTCAATATTTATTAATAAACACGATACGTACCAAAGAAAATGTGGCTGGTTATCTATCTCAATCTTCCAAAGGTGATATCTTTAAACTAATGCATATGTCATGTAGTGACATAGTCAATCCATTCCTTACAAAATTGTTAAAGCACTAGTATGTTTGGACCATAAATTAAAATATGATGTGATTTGTGTTTTATGAAGCAAATAATAATCATTTTATTTGTATATCAACATGATATGCCATCCATTTAATACTCATTTCTTTATTGCTTAAAGAAGCATAATTGAGCCTTAGGTTTGCTTAAGTAAGTACAATTAATTAAGAATGGCATTGATGATGCTGATTCAAACTATATGTCTCTTATATAACAGATTTATATAATATTTTCTGATCATCATAAGTCAAATCATATATCAGAAGGTTACATTTATCTTTCATCCACAAGTATTTATTTATTATAGATGGGATTTGAATTATGCTATGTTTTAATTTTGAATGCCACTTTCTTTTTAGAAAGATTACCCACATATACAATACACACAATGCGATTCCAGTTTTCATCCATAATATCCCAACATTTTTCTGAGCTCAGAATATGATTTCCCAAGATCTGTAGTGAATTGTTTTGTATTATTTGGATGAAATCAATCAAGAACAGAGCAGATACCTAAATCATTTAAATAACAAGCTTAGTTTATTTCAAATAATTTTAATTGATGACTATTAAAATTAAATATTTATATATCATTGTAACCTTTTTCAAAACACCTTGTGAACCACAAATCCATTCACATATAAAACATGCTGGTCTATTTTTCTATTTACTAGTATTTTGGTATGCTGTCTTAAGTTTTCAACTTTTAAATTCTATATAGTTTATGTTGTGTATATAGTGTAATGTGGCCAGCAGTAATATTCCTGGTAACTTAAAAATAACACACAACATTGAAAATATTAGTATACTTGATTAGAATACAAACATATATAACATTTATATAAGGTACATCACCCCTGTTAAGGTTGGTGAATTGTACAAGTTTAGCTATTAATGATAGATAACACTTAAGATGGAGTACAGTTATTTTCCTTTGAGACTCTAACACTTTCGATCTATATGTAACATGCCTTTCCAACCCCAGGTGTGAGCTTGTCTCACTACCGCCTACAGTATTGTGACCAACTATTCAATATCTGACAGTTGTCAGTTTGTTTTCTGCTCTTCTTAAAGTTGTTGTCTTTTTTATAGTGAGATATCTGACTTTACTGGAAATGAGTGAATCCAGATATAGCTTTCCAATGTATCTGTTTATGCTATTGGCTATTTCCCCCCTTTTATTGCTCTGTCATTAGACAGTTTTATTGTAAAATCGGGACAAGTCCATTATTTGAAGGTAAGCTTTTGCAGAGTCAGAACGAGTTGTCAATAGTTTGGTTCAAAGATAAATGCAAGCCCATTCCATGGGTTTGTACCACTCCTTGCCTTTTCCAAAAAAAATATAATAATAATAAATTGAAATTTGTATATAACATATAAAAATTTATTATAAAATAGCGATATATATAACAAATCTGTACAATAATATGTAAAAAAAAAATAGTGATAAAATATACCGTCTACATTCTTCTGGCTTTTATAATAGAAAAATCATTAATTATATTATCTAAATCTAAATTAATACAGATTTTATTTTCTATACTTATTGTAGCTAAATTCTTTTAACTTTTCTTGTGACATGCTTAAACATAAGTAATTTTTTATTAATGAATCAATCGATAGATGGTTTTTGTCAGCAATTTTATAGTGTAAGTTGTGTAAGGAAGGCATAGAAAATATTAAGCATCTGTAATTGAATATAAATGCCTGAAACCAGAAAGAGTACAAGAAATGACGTTGTGGAAATATAAATAAAGTGATTATACAGAAAGTGGGTTATTGTTTTTTATGCTGGATTTGGGAAAAGATAAGAGGAATTTAGATATAAAGCCATGGAGTTGATAAAGATTATGTTGTGGAAATGGGATTGAACAGAATAGAGGAAAATGTGGGAAAAACTTAGGGTGGGGAATGAAAAGGGAAGGTAAAGTGGCTAACAGATTTCTCTGGGCATAGTAGCTGAGAGATTCTTGACTCCATATAAGGAAAAGTCACGGTGCATTGCATCGCATCATAAATTTCTGACAAAAAAATTCCTGACATTTGTTAATTAGACTATAATATTGACTGTATACATATGTATAATAAAAATGCTGGTGAAACAGATACGAATGATACAAAGTTATCTGTCTTGAAAACAGCATAGACACATAATATAGACTTAGTCTAAGTGATGAAACAATATAAACAGATAAATAACATCTATAATAAAATAATCATTAACATCAGTAAAATCAAGTGTTGAAGCATATGAGTATTTTATTAAATTATTTATTGATTGTCTATTGATTTAAATTTTTTATTTAGACAAACCAATTGTGCTGCCCATTTCATTGCACCCCTGGCACAGAATGGGCTTGGAGAAATAGTAGAATCTGGAACTCAAAATCTATACATTGCCGCCGCGCTGTGTCACTTCTGGCACTCATGTTTTCGCAAACAAAAATGTAATAAAACCATTTGATTATTTTGCTTTATATGCTTAAGCACAATAATAAACAGCAGATTGACTACATCTACTCTGTCATTTCAAGCAGTCAAATTTCTTATAAACTCCTAAACAAAAAAGCCATTCTGTTATTTTATATTTATTGAGCTTCTAAATCAAAGTATATTACTGAATTTAATCAGTTAAAAATTATTAAATTATTATGTGGCAAAAGTATGTTCATGCATAAAAATTTAATACTCACACAAAAAATATTGGTGGTGCATATCGGTCTGAAAATTTAGCCATATCTGGAGCTTTCCATGTTAGGGTTAAAGATGTTCTTGGTATATTGTTGCTATTTAAAATGGTGTCTGGACCATCAGGAAATATACCAGGAGAGCAGTCCACAAGTCTGACTCCTTCAGGCAGGTCAATCCATGTTCCTCCTGGAAATCCTGTATCTTTATCACGAGGTTGTATTACGAAAGCTGAAAATGATTTTGTGCCCTGCAAAGTAACTAAAAAATATATTTTTGATGTTTTTAGTTATATATATATATATATGATTAAGGTTTAGTGTAAGTCTATCATAATACAATAAAAAGTAAACAGATTTATTTATAATACTAAATGTTTTTGTAGAAAGAGATTTTTGAAATATATATTTTAGTAAATATACACAACCTAATGGACATGTATGTAAATTAATTGGAAATAATTACATGTCTATGCATTATGAATAATATTAATATCGTTCATGTTTTTTATTACCTTTACAATGCTTTTTAACAACCTAATATGACAGTTTTGATTGCCCCAGCAATCGTCTTCATAGCTATAACAAACATTTATATGAACATATAATTTTACATTATATATATATATATTGAGCCGGATGCTTTATCTGCTTCAAAAGTTCCATTGCAAAATTAAAATTAACTTTTATTTTTATAAAGTTTTAAAAGAAAACTATTTAAAAGTTTTGTATATTATTTTTTTTAATATATTAAGAGTATATGCAACACACGTATTCATTTACATGTTAAAATTCTATGATTTTTATTTTCAAAACATTTTTGTTTAAAATCTATTTTTTTTTTTTTTATCTATTTGTAAAAACATTCTAATTTAAAAGTTTTAATCTTTTGGAAAAAGCATTTTAATTTTGAAAGTTTTGTTTGCATTCCTGGTTCTTTTATTTTTGATTATAATCTATTTTTACTTTATTTTAAAAAAAGCTGAGACTTAATTTTGCATTTCTTTTAAAATTAATTTTGGATAAGATAGGAGCCCTGGTCAAATTTTTTAAAATTAAGATTAAATCTGAGATAGAGTTTTGCGCTAGGCAACAACTTCTAATTAAAGATGACATGGGAGATAAGAGTGCACATAAATAGCTCTGGAATTTCAGACTTATTATTCAGCTTGTCATTATTATTATTATGGACTCCTTAGTACACTACTTGTGATCCTTATTCCAATTGCTGTGCTGCCTGATTTTTAAAAGATTTCTGTCTGTCTGGTGATCACTGTTGCTAATATTACCTTTCTACTATCTGCTGATCTGATATTCTGCTGAAATCAGATTACTGACTTCTAGTTGCTAGATAGTGATCCTCTCTGCAGAATGCTAAAATTACATGCTATGTGGAATCTTTTCTACAATAGTGAAGCAGTCGGATCTGAGTTCGATCCTAGCTTCATGTTATTTATCCTAATACTAACCTTAAATTTGCGATGCAATGGGGCTTTATACATTCAATCCACGCTAATTTCCATAATGAATAACTTATTTCAAATGCATAGTAAAATTAATTAGTTTAGTTTAAATTTGATCAATTCTCTAAATAAATTCATGATAAAATATTCATGAATTTATATATATTAAATTGCGTGGATTGTGTATATATATATTTGTAAGTATTAAATATATATAATTGTTCGAAAGTTTTTGATCAATTCTCTAAATAAATTCATGATAAAATATTCATGAATTTATATATATTAAATTGCGTGGATTGTGTATATATATATTTGTAAGTATTAAATATATATAATTGTTCGAAAGTTTCATTGCGTCGGGAATACTTGTTTTTTTCACCTTTAAATAATTTGTAAAGTTTTGTGATTAAAAGCTACATTCCTTCCATAGGCTTTCAACTTCTCAAAAACAACAGTAAAGTTTTATTAATTAAAAAAGATAAGAATTCAATTTCTAATTAAAATCATTTCAGATTTTAAGAATTCATTTTCTAATTAGGAAAGGATTTGATTGTCAGCACAGTAGTGGGTCAATCGCCATAATAAAAACCAAGTGTGTTCAATACAGAATTATTTGTTCTACCTGCTAATACATAACATTTGTATATCACTGTATAGTTTTTTTTTCAGACATGGGAGAACAGAACAGTTGAACAAAGGGAAAGTGAATAATGTTTTTTCTTATCTTTGATATTTTTGAATACATGTCTCACTCAAAGAGTTAATATAAAGAGCTAATCAAGAAAACGTAGGTAAACTAAAAAAAAAGCAGATTACATAGATTGGGGAAATAATATGCAGCAGCTAGTGAAGATTGGGACAATGGACCTGTAGTCAGAGACCTAGTTAAAATTACTGAAGTAAAAAAATATTATTTAAGCATACAGAGAGTACTATAAGTTGGTTCGCAGTGTTTATTATATTGTTTATTATATTATTTTCTTATGTTCAAAATGGGAAAGCCACTGGAAAATTTAATGACCTTTCAATACCCGTTGATTCAAATCATAGATTTTTACGGTGGATGCTGGGAAGATCCTCAGCAACATATAGACAGTTTAGCCAATGCTTTTGCAATAGAAACTCTGGATAATGTTCAACAAATAATAATTGCTCTTTACCATTTGAAAGCCGTGGCCAAAGACTGGTGGGGCGCGATAGAGAAGAAGCCGGACACCTTTGAACAATATTGTCACAAGCTTTTAAAAACATTCTGGAGTGAAGAGAAGCAAGAAAACTTGTTGTGTGACCTCATTAATGAACAGTTTTCAGTAAATAAGGGAAATACCTACGACCGATTTTTTTTACAACAGTCAGCCAAATTTCACTCATTGTCCAGTTTTAACTTTCCAGAGTCTCGAATTGTACGTATGATAGGATACAACATGCCACGAGAAATTCGGAAACTTATGATTGGTAGTCAGATTAGTACTATCCACGAAATGATGAATTTCTTAGAAGAAGTGGATAAACATTTTAGATCTCCAGACCCAAGTTACAGAAAAGACACTCCAGCCCCAACCATTAATCAAATGACTAATCTAATCTCTGAGAAAGATAATGAGGGACATCAGATAACTCATTTGTGTCCCATTATCGAAATAAATGTAGAGGAGAGCAGAGTATCAGCCTTGATTGATTCGGGCAGTCAAGCATCCATTGTATCTGCGGCATGGATCGGAAACTTGAAAAAGAGACGCGAGATAATGCAACTCCCAACCCGTCCGATCCAAATGACCTTGGCTAATGGGAAAAAGGTGTCAAGTGAAAACCATCAAGTGTGGTTGGAGGTTGAAATCAACAAAAGGCTAGTAGGACATACCTTTCTTATTATGACAGGGCTCATATATGATGTAGTATTGGGTTCCGACTTTTTGATTCAAAACCACGGCATTATTGACTACCCTAAAGGTAGATGCTCATTTGGAAATGAAACCATCAACTTTAAAACATCACTCCACCGAGAAGGAAACCATGAAAGTTGCCTAATCCAGCCAGTTGATCTTTCAATGATTGACAAAAAGGTTGAAGAATCCATTATTACTGAACCGGATGATACCGAACAAATGCGGGAAATCCTCAAGAAATATGCCATAATTTTCTCTCCAATGCCAGGCGAGATTACAGGGTACACCCACCGAATCAGAGTGAAAGAAGAAACTTACATCCAGTCCAAAACATACCCGATTCCATTTCAGTATAAAGATGAAGTAGAAGCACAGATAAAACAAATGATCGAATGGAATATTGTCGAGCGCAGCCCTTCTCCGTATAACAACCCATTGGTCGTCGTCAAGAAGAAAAATGGAAACTTGCGGCTATGCTTGGATGCCCGGAGGTTAAACAGCATCACTATACCGGAAAGAGATGCTCCCCCTCCTATCCAAGAAGTACTTGTACGATTAGCTGGGAAGACAGTATTTTCAACATTAGATTTAACCGCCAGTTACTGGCAATTGAATCTCGATCCAAGGGACCGGAAATACACTGCATTTCGGTACGGTGGCTACACGCACATTTTTAAAAGGGTTCCCTTCGGACTTATTAATAGTGGAGCAGGCCTTATGCGCTGTTTGAGGCAGGTCCTTTCTGAAGAAGTACAAAAACAGATGGTATGCTATGTTGATGACATTGTAATCATCTCAGAAGATGTGAAGGAACACTTACAACATTTGGAAAGGTTCCTGAATGAATGCAGAATGAAGAATATCACAGTGAACTTAGAAAAAAGCCGTTTTGCTATTGGGGAGATAACCTTCCTTGGTCATGTCATTAACAAACATGGTATCAAGGTACATCCAGACAAAGTTGCAGCCATAGAGAAGTTTCCAACCCCGACTACTCGGAAACAGATCCGATCATTTCTTGGACTTTGCAACTTTTATCACAAGTTCTATCCAAACTTTGCCCAGGAAACTAGGAATCTTATAGACCTCATAAAAAAAAACCGAAAGTGGGAATGGACCCCACTCCATGACCAGGAACTACTAAACATAAAAGAAAACTTTCTACGGGCGGTTATGCTGCACCACCCTGATTTTAGCCGGACCTTTTACGTACAAACTGACAGCAGCAAGCAAGGGCTGGGAGCTGTTTTGTTTCAAAAGGGTGATTCTGGTGAACATCAAGTGATATATTTTTGCAGTCGTGCTTTAAAGGGTGCTGAAATACATTACACCACCACTGAGCAAGAAACTCTTGCCATAGTATGGGCATGCCAGAAATTCCGGCAATTCCTTCTAGGATCAGAAGTTGTCATCATAACTGACCACCGATGTCTAGAATTTCTTAATAAGAGTTTCCTCACCAACGACCGACTCATTAGATGGAGCTTGGTCCTCCAACAATTTCAGTATAAGATCCAATATTGCCCAGGACCAGAGAATGTGGTGGCTGACATTTTAAGTCGCCATCCAGTACAAATGAGCATACAGAACCCAAAAATAAACGATCAATCCTTAAAAATTATGGTCACCAAAACATTGAGTCCCGCCGAGGCCGAGCTAAGGAATCTTGCATACTGGCAGGGCATACAATATCACCACATTATTCTGGAGTTGTCCAAGACCCAGAGTAAGGACAAGAACCTACAAAGCAAATACACTCACTTTCGGGTCAAGGAGGGTATTTTACAGACCAAAACTGGGGACTATAGTGCACCATGGAAAACTATGGTCCCAGATAGGCTGAGACCATCCTTACTTAGACATATTCATCAAATCATTGGGCACTACGGACCAAGAAAGACAGAAGAGGCAGTGCGTCGTCAGTTCTACTGGCCAGGAATGTACAATCAGATTCTCACTACTATTAGACAATGTGACATCTGTGCTGCCACTAAATTTCCAAATAAATCATATGCAGGAGGTATGAAACCAGTGATGGCCACAAGACCAAATGAAATCCTCGCTATAGACCATTATGGGCCTCTTCCCAAATTTAGGACCTTTCAATACTTGCTTGTCACATATGATATTTTTTCGAAGTATGTTCAAATTTACCCAGTGCGAACCACAAATTCACGAAATGCCATTCGGGCCCTACAGGATAAGCAATTTTCTGAGGTAGGTAAGCCTGAGACCATATTATCAGATCATGGCTCAGCGTTCACCTCAAAAGAGTGGAAGAATTGGACAAAAAAACAAAAGGTAAATCATCGTCTGACATCAATTAGAAACCCGCAGTCCAACCCATGTGAAAGAGTTATGAGAGAAATTAGTCAACTCTTTCGTGTGTGCGTACCTACAGATCATCGGAGATGGGTGGATAAAGTTCCATATGTTATGGACTGCATTAATAATACAATGAATGAGTCAACGGGTTTCGCACCTACACGTCTTCACTATGGGCAGCCATGTCAGGCCATTTTTTCTTCACTATTACCAAAAGATGAAATATGTATTAATCCAATAACTGACCAAGATATGGCCAGAAAGCGGCTAGCGCAGATGGCCCAGAGTCGAATAAAAAGAGGTAGGATGCAACATTACTATTTTAAAGTTGGGGATCAAGTTTGGTTAAGATCACCAAGAACTAGTAATGCCCCTAAGAAAGAATTCAAAAAATTCTTCCCATTATACAGTGGGCCGTATGAAATAATAAAGGATTGCCATGACAATGCGTTTTTGCTAAAGGGAAAGGGACTCCAGGGGGTTTACAATGCCAGACAGTTAAAACCATATGTACCACCTGATCCAGGAAAACAATAAGGCAAACTGTAGAGACAGATATATATACAGAAGACCAACTGACATGACCACAGGGAAAAATGAGACTTGATAAACGGACTGATTTATTATAAACTCATTATAGATAATATTCAAAAAAATTGATCGCAGTGAGACATGTATAATTGTTGTAGTTGGGCAGGTTATATTATTCACGCTCATGCTGTTCTCCCAGAGTCTATACACTTATGCAACTATATCCTGCATAAGTAAAGTCTTTTTTTTTTCATTGTTTTTTTTTTGAAGTGAAAAGAAATGAAGCAGTCGGATCTGAGTTCGATCCTAGCTTCATGTTATTTACCCTAATACTAACCTTAAATTTCCGATGCAATGGGGCTTTATACGTTCAATCCACGCTAATTTCCATAATGAATAACTTATTTCAAATGCGTAGTAAAATTAATTAGTTTAGTTTAAATTTGATCAATTCTCTAAATAAATTCATGATAAAATATTCATGAATTTATATATATTAAATTGCGTGGATTGTGTATATATATATATTTGTAAGTATTAAATATATATAATTGTTCGAAAGTTTCATTGCGTCGGGAATACTTGTTTTTTTTTTTTTCACCTTTAAATAATTTGTAAAGTTTTGTGATTAAAAGCTACATTCCTTCCATAGGCTTTCAAATTCTCAAAAACAACAGTAAAGTTTTATTAATTAAAAAAGATAAGAATTCAATTTCTAATTAAAATCATTTCAGATTTTAAGAATTCATTTTCTAATTAGGAAAGGAATTCAAAAATTAGTTTGAAAGCCTTATCGAAGGAATGTATCTGAAAACAACTAATGGATAATAAAAGAGCGCTAGCCTAAGGCATCTGTGAACAGTATATATAGCTCTGAAAAGTCGGAAGGGGGTGGGATCTTTGTTGTAAAGTAGTACAGTGAACTCTGTGCATGTTAAATTGTATTCATCATGATAGAGGGCTAGAACATCAGGAATCTGGCTACGGTTCCATGAAGTCCCTAGAAATCTTCAATAGTGCTGCTGAATCTTTCCGGACCGATCAGACTGCTAACATCATGAAAAGCTACTAAAAATGCTGTTCCAATAATCAACCAAATGGTGCCTACGTTTCACCGACTTGGATGTGTAACTTAAGAACCTAGCACGGAAGGGTAATATATTTCTCATGAACTCTAAACTCTCTGGCCAGTTCGAACTTTATTTTACACTCCTTTTTAAGAGCTCTTTATTCTCTAATGTAAAAATCTTTCTAACACCTTTTATTTACGCTATTGTAAATCTATATCTTAATTCTTTAATCTCTAGTCTTTAAACTTTTCTCTTCTTACTTGGCGGTTCAGTTAATATATATATTTGTGTGCTTTATTAATGTTCGTTTATTTAAAATTATATGCCAATAATCTCTCGACTCGATGAGCTCCTTTGTTCTATTTGCCTCACGCAAATAATATATTAATTTTAAATAGTAATTCTCGCCCATTAGAACTAAATTTATAAGTTCTATCAATCATCGAGTCGAAAGAAATATTACATGTTTACTATTTTTATAATTGGCTAATAATCAATTATTAGCTCCGTTTTTACCTATGTCCCCAGCTCCTATCTAATACACAAAGGTTTATATATTCACAAAATGTTAAAATATTATTTTCTCGTTCCACTAATATTTATTAACTCAAATATAATGTTAAATGTTTTATTGCAAAAGGGCCGATAAAGGGTTAAATAGATTCTAATTCAACTTTTGTTATTTGTATTAAGATTCAGTAAGAGCACGATGATTAGGGCATAATTAATATAACTTACAAATACTTTCAAATAGTTTGTTAAAAGCTCGTTTGACTTTAATTAATTGATCAAGTTATCACGTCGAGCATTCTATATGGGTTTTAGTTTTCAATGATAACTATCAAGTCATCATCATCGAACGTTGCTGACGTAGGGCAATGTTCCGCTCCGTTAGGCTGGTCGGTGATCATATTTCTCTTATTTAAAATTATCAAGAAGAAAGTACTTCCGCTCCCTTCATAGTAGTCAAAGGGCGTAAGACTTGTTAAATGCAAGCCGCCATAGGACTTCGATCATCGACTAGCAATCGTCTTTCAAGTGGATTTTCCGGAAAAGCCTGCTCGGATGCTCGTAATTCGTGATGAATTGATTTAAATTAAAGTCGAACAAATTCTCAAATATATTATTAATTAAATCTGTTTTCACATCAAGATTAAAGTTATGCCCTAAAATACGTATCTTGCTCTTCGTGAATAGATTTTCGAATGTGAAAATAAATATCACATTCCATCGTAATCAAATTAGAGCAATCATTTCCTTCGTTAATGAATACCTTTATCAGCCTTTATATTTCTTGTTGGGGGCATAGGCAGAGACTTTCAATTTACGTAATACTTGTTGGCATATGATAAGGACCGCCACTCTTATTATAATTGTAAGATATCTTAAAGACTAGAGGTAATTAATGCATTCTTTATTTTATGAAACAAAACAAATTATTTTTATTAAATATTTTCTAACATACTTGGTTTTCTTAGTTCATTATTCTTTTTATAATTATTTAAATGTTAATACCCGCTGTCTGTGTTGGCAACCCGAACATACATATGATTCAATTTATAAAATTATTCAAAGTATATAAATTCTTAGATATTAGTGTTACTCAGGAGTCTCTAGTCCTCACCAACCGTTGAGCTAGTTCTTGGCACATAGCACTGTGCCATCGATTTCTGCTATCTGAGCTGTTGAGTTGGGTTTGAATTCAGTTTTGGTTCAGCTGAGTTTGAATTCGATTTGACTTGCGGTGGTGGTGGGTTTCGACCGGTACAATAGGCAGTGCTAAGTCAACCCAAAGATGAATCCCAGATCCCAAATTGTTCCTTCAAGATCATGTCTTAATAGCCTAGACCAGAAATGACCCTGATTGCTGCCATACTCCCTACCAAAGAGATAAAAATCAAAAACCTTTATGATGAACTAGAATTAGAAAGAACATTGTGCACTCTACTGGAGAAATTCAATGGACTTTACATTAGGCCTTAAGGTAAAATATTTTCATATTCTAATCAGGGTTTAAATCTCTGTTAAAGTCTCAGCTTAATCTTAAAAAATAATCCTGTATTTATTATAAGTTCCTTCAATAGTTTAATTATTTTATGCATTTTATTGTTATTGTAGTTAAAGTGTGTATGGGATCTTAGTTTTAAGATTCAGTATTTTTAATGTATTTATCTGAGAGTATCTTGTTAGTTTCTATTTTTATATCCTTAGTGTTTTTTATTGTTTATATTACTAACCTGTGATAAATTCTTTGGCAGGCATTCATAATTTTCTTTTAACTCACCTATCCCTTTTGTTATAATTAGTTTAGTTAGGCTCGGTTTGTATTTTTCCTGAAGTCCACAGATCTTTTGACTGGTGGTTTATCATGTATAGTGTTCTGTTTTTCCTAAATCGAGTTTTTGTTGTCCTTTTTTTTCTCAGTGCTGAAAGTTTATTCATCAAAAAAGGTACAAATATAGTTAAATAAGAGGTTTACAAAGAATGGTAAAAATGAAATTCTGGAGCAACATAGTGAAGGGCGAAGGATACATATGAAAAGGGAAAGGGATGTGGAAAGGGTTTGTATTAACCATTAAAGACAAATGAATGTTACAATTAGGAATTATTTGTAATGTCTAGAAATCAAATATGAATAGACTTTTAGGAGTACAATATTGGGAAAGTCGAGAAATAGGAAAACACTTGGAGATAATATAAAATATGGACTAAATCAATCTACTGTTTAGTTCCTCCAAATGGCCTTGAATATCTTCACAAGAGAGCAATCCTGAATACTTTGAAAAAATTATGGAAAACCTATGGAGAACAAGGGGAAAAAAGTCCAAGCTTCAAAATGTCTCTTCTGAAAACCATTCTAATCCATCATGAAAATCACATGAACAGCAAAAGGTCAGCCCTATCAATAACAACATTGGAAGTAATAAAATTAAATAAGGTGAATCACTTGCAATTAGAATCATGAGGCCAAACTGTGACCTATTTTGCAATAATACATGGATAAAATCACTCATAATGATAACATTAAAGCAGGGCCCCCCAACCCTATGCCCACAGGCACCATGGCGCCCACAGACCATTTTATGTGTGCCCGCCACTATCCAAACACGATAAAAAATTATTTATCTGATACAAATAAATTTAATTTTTGAATTTTTTTTATGAATTATTGTATTATATTGTAATTAAATTGTAGGGCATACTATATTTTTACAGCATAAAAATATAAACGTCAATTATATGTTAAAATTTAATTTTTGAAATAAATATTGTTTTGTACATTATGTGTATTATTAACAATATCCAACTATAAATTTACATGTGATGTGATGTGATGAACTGTGGCTTCTCCGTAAACGAAGTCAAGAATATCTCAGCAATTATGTCCAGATAAAAAATAAATGGTGCCCGCCACCTGGCCGGTATTATGGAATGTGCTCTTAAGTGCAAAAAGGTTGGGGACCTGTTATTTTTTCTATCTTGTGAATGAGAAAAACCAACATTGGTAACAATCACCATAGCACCCTCATCCCAGACCCCTCCCTCAAAAGAACTAGGAATTAGATCCCTGGGGTCCTCCCAACAACTGGACTCTCTCACTCATTCAACAAAATTAAGTGAAATGAAAATTTTCATTAAAAGGTAAAATTTCTGTAGAAATCGTTTGTAATTTCAGTGGCTGCCATATAGTAGAAATTATGCTTACTTGTGATTACATTGTTGATATAGCTTGTATATGAAAAAAGAGCTAAAAAACTCTTTTTAATAGGGATAGGTTTAGAGAAATTTAATTCCCTGAACTAGAAAAAAGGGAATGAAACAGGAGCCAGAAACAGTGTTAACTGGAGTCCTTGGCTCCCTCTAGTGGTCTTCTACTTAAGATTATGTAAAATTTGTAATCTTTTTTTTGTTATGTTTCTCATCTCGTATTGGAGTCAAACTTGATAAATTTTTACATGGTTCTCATGGGCTGTTCAGCAGGCACATGACATTCTTGGTCCCAATGTTTTTTTACCAGACCAAGAAAAGCTCACCCATGCTGTTTTATTGCACTCCCTATGAAATCCCTTTTATTTTGCAATCTTATATAGGAAGGCTAGAATTCATTTTTATAAATTGCTGGCAAAAAGATATTATAAATCCCCCTTTGAAATCTTAGGTGAGAAACATACATATCTGCCAGGGTATTTAATGTTTTAATACTCATGTACACTGTTTAATAAATATACTAGAAGAATCAAGGTGAAACTTTTGTGCTTTATTCGAGATTTAATTTTTTTTTAGTTTAATGAACTATGAAATTATTTAAAATTATTTTGAGCTGATGTTTGTCTCTGAATCTTTTCTCAATTGTCTGAACAATCTTATAGATCCCTTTCTCTTCCTGGGTCTAACTAGTCGCATTCATCATCATCATTAACTCTTGATCACCGTAAAATAAATTTTCTATGTGATGTGATGCACTGTGACTTCTCTTTAAACGGAGTCAGGAATCTCTCAGCAACTATGCCCAAAGAAGCCTGTTAGGCACTTTACCTTCCCTTTCTATTTTCCACCCTAAGTTTTCTCATAATCTGCTCCATCCCATTACCACAACGTAATCTTTGCCAATTCTATGGCTTTTATATCTAAATTTTTATATCTATGTGATGTGATGTGATGCACTGTGACTACTCCTTAAACAGAGTCAGGAATCTCTCAGAAACTATCCCCAGAGAAACCTGTTAGGTTGTATGTGACCTAGTGGCACCCTCAGTGATCAAGGTAGTTAAGAAATGATTGGTATAATATATATATATATATATATATATATATTATACCAATCATTATATATATATATATATATATATCTTGTAATCATTATTTAATTATATATACTATCTTTTACAAAAGAGTAAAATGTATAATACACAAAAGGTAGTAAATCATTAAATAATTATTATAAGATGTATATATATAAAATGTAAAATTATATGTTCATATATATTTATATTCCTGTATTTGTATTATGTTTGTTATAGTTCTGAAAAAGATTGCTTGGGCAAATGAAACTGTCATATTAGGTTGTAGAAAAGGCATAGTAACATTAATAAAGAATATAGATGATATTAATATTATATGGATTTGGCAATGCAGTAGGAAAGACAAAGTTATAATACTTCACTATGAATAATATAGAGTGTTCATTCATAGTACATGAAGGTACAGTTACTTTCATTTAATTTACATGTACACCATTAAGCTATGCACATTTAGCCGTTATATTTACAAAACCTATATTGAATTAATAATACAGATTATTAAGATGAAATGCCATTTAGACCTCTTAATATGTATACATCTGATTTCAGAAGGACTCAAGCTATATTTAAAATCAAGCTAATATATAAACCTCAGATTCTAATTTCAACATCAATGAATGTGCGCTTAAATACCATCAGAGCTTGAAGGATAACTTCCTTTTCTTTATTAACATTTAATGTCAGAATTTTCTTTATTCATAGCACCTGGAAGCCTAGTTAATTCTTTTGAATTTACAATATAGTTTCCTAAATACTTAAATTTAATTTATAGATAAATGATTTAATACAGTAGATAAAACTGAAGTTTTTACTAACAACTATTTTGAAATATGATTTTTGTTTCCTACAGTACAGGCTTTTTCATACCTGCACTTATATATGTAATATATAGGGGGTTTGAACTCAGATTTTCACATGACCATCAACTATCCATGCTATCTCATACCGCTGATACACTTGATCACACAATATCAAAAATATAAATAATCACCAATATACCTATTTTGTGCTAAACCAGCACTCGTCAGTTGGTCCAGATTATCATCTCCACACATATATACAATCAGTGTTCAGCTTATATTAAGCTAGCCAATCTTCATACTTTAATGGATAGGCTTCAAACCACTCCATCCCACAACTCTTCAGCCATCCATTTCATTGAAAATAGATGATGGAACACTCAAAGGCCACATTAGTGCCAACCTTCTCATCCTACCCATGTTGACCACAAGTCAAGTGTACCAGCACTATGAGATGGCATGGATGATTGAGGGTCATGTGAAAGTCTGAGTTCAAACTATTTTGTAAAAAAAATTCATACATTGTATGACATGTTCTCACATATGCATATATGTAAAATAAAATAATGTTCATTCTAAAATAGTGAATGATTTTAAAATCAATAGCGATATAAATATAGAAAGATCTTCAAAAACCAAGTACCAATAATAAATAACCTTCAATTCTGTATCATCTGTATCAACTGTTTATTATATATGTCATAAGCAATTTTAATAAATGAAAAATTCATTTTTGAAATCTAGTTAATATTTGCAGCCATTATGTTTCCAAAACAACAACCAATTGAAATCTAGTTGCGCACACTGACATAATAATACTGATGTGATTCAATGAGCATTATCACCTGTGCCCATCCTTTCCATTAAACATGTTATTAATTGGTATATACATTGGTACAAGGTTCGTGACATGTAGTTGAATGCTCAATTCATTCAAGATAAGATGGAATTTGGACGAGTTCATCATTCAAAAGCAAGGTGTGATATGATAAATCTTGCCTAAGCTACTCTTTAACCAAAGTCAAAGTCATCATCATAATTTTCAAACATACTTGATCCATTGCAAGATGAAGATCTCCCAAAGTACAATCCATCTTCTCTGATCTCTAGCCTCTGTTTTCTATATCACCCCAGCATGCTCCATTTTTCATTCATCTATCTCCCTTGTGGTATTTTGATAGATCTTTTACAATTTCTTGGAATCAAATTATATACTATAAAAAATATTACTAAAAATTATTAATGAATTGAATGCATTTTGTTATTAATGCAAGTAAATTAACACACGCACGCAGTGTTGTCTCAGTGAAAAGATGACTGGAGATAGGTTTTCTCACCAAACTACCTGCAGTCCCATTTTTGAATCAATGCATCTCTTATGTAGCGACATAGTTGAGCTATTTACCACGAAAGTTTTAATGCGCTAATGGCTATGGTTCATAAGTTGTCTCACGAAATGTGATATTCACTGCTGTCCATGAAACTAATTTTTATATATGATGTATTGCATGTAATTATCAAAATTAATAAAATATTATAATAATAAAACTTTTGAAAAACAAACTATATTTAAAATGTATGGAACTTATAAATAATACACCATATGAGAGTCAAGAATTTTAATTTTTTTTTCTCTCTCTTTTCCTTGAATAGAATCATGTATTTCTAAATTAAATACTAAACATCACCATGTTAATGTACAAGGAGACATATTAATTACCATGATCATTATCTAATAATATCTCTATTCTAGGATGAAATGCTATATTGTGATGTTTGTTTGAAAAAATAGTTTAACATTTTCTTCTACACACACATATATGATGTATTTTATAATCATCTTACATTTCAAGCAAAGAGATTTCAGATGTTGGAAAAAAAACGCGATTCATATATCTCTTTTTATCTAGGATTAAATTAAAAAAATATTAATTTTAACCCAATAAATTCAGTTTTTGAAAAGTGGCTATTATGAAAGATGAACACATAAAATAATTTTGTCTAATGTGCAAAAGTAATTATCAAACACTGGTGTGTGGCATTAAAAGAATTTGGGCTAACTGAAGTGACATGATTGTTTGACATGCATATTGGGAGCAATTAGATTGCCCTCCCTCCCAATGTATGTTGTTAAAAAGTTTGAAATGTAAGAGAAAGCGCAAAATGTTTTCTCAGGCGTTCGTGGTCGAGTGGTCAGCACAGCCGCCTTACAAGTAGTTGTCCTGGGTTTGCGGGTTCGCTTCCTGGCCGATGCTTTGACACATGAAAAAAAAAGCACAAAATGTAATTTTTCAATATATAAGAGCAGGATGCTTGAGTTTAAAAAGATGTAAGATTAAAAGATAACTAAAAAAAACTTTTATAAATAAAAATACGTATTATAAATATACATAAACTTTACGACATTTAAAATCATTACATAATATTTAAATAAAAATATAATTTACATACTTTTAAGCTAGATGTAATTAAAGGGGATTTGAACTCAGACTTTCAGGCTCCATTTATTCATCCATTCCATCTTATACAACCAATACACATGACCACGTACTTGTGAAAAAAATGAATGATCTCCAGTTAATGTATTCCATGCTGAAACAATACTCATCAATTGGTCAAGATCATCATTTCCCACACACATATATAATCTGTGCTTAGTTTATATCAAGATAGTTTGTTCATTAAAGTTTGAAGATTTGCTATTTTAATATACACTGAGCACAGATTATATATATGGTGGGAGATGACGATCTGGACCAACTGATGAGTACTGGTTCAGCATGAAATATGTTTATTGGAGATCATTACTTTTTTTCACATGTGGTCATCATGTCTATTGCGAATATAAGATGGAGTGGATAACTATAGAGAGCTTGAAATTCTGACTTCAACTCACTTCTAGTTACATTTAGCCTAAAAGTATATATACTATATTTGTATTTAAATATTACATATTCAGCCTGTATTCTGTCCATCCCTCTTCTATGAATTTAAATGGAGTTAAGTCTCTACATATGAGAGATCAGAATGGCTTATGGTCAACATTACAAAATTAGCAATAAGAGCTTTGAACATGTCATCAACATATTTTCAATGATATGGATGGCTGAAGAGTTGGAGAGTGGAAATGATTGAAACCTGTTAATTAAAGTTTGATGATTTGCTATCTTAATATAAACTGAGCACAGGTTACATACACACACACATATATATATATATATATATATAAAGTAAATGATCCAGATCAACTTACGATTGCTGGTTCAGCATAAAATATGTATATTGGAGATTATTTTTTATTTTTTTCACATGTATGTGGTTATGTGCATTGGCTATATAATATGGAGTGGATCTCCTTTAATTAAATCCTTATATAAATAATGTAGGTCAAAATCTTTCCACAATATTGATACTTATTTATCATATTAGATAAATAGTAGATGATAATTTTTACAGATTTTCATTATATTTTATCATCTACTTAAGTACAATTAAATAGGAATTTTCATGATATTACTAAGAAGGTACTTACTTAAAGATATTCTCAATTAATTTTGAAATTTCTAACTACATAAAAAATGTCCAGACATTTAAGAAAGGTAGATTATATGGCTTGTCATTTGCTTCAAATTCTTTTATGTAAAAGTTCAATAATATTGATAATATATAAAGCTATTATTTCTAATTAAAAATATATTTTATCAACATTGATGAAAATTATCAATATTTGTCATTTTTAACTAAAATTTATTCAATTATTTTTTATATATAAATATATATAATGAAACATGTGAGGTGATGCGATGAACTGTGTCTTCTTATACAGAGTCAGAAATGTCTCTGTCATTATGCCCAGGAAAACCTGTTGACCACTTTACCCTCCCTTTCCATTTACTATCCTAAATTTTTCCCATATGCTTCTCTAACCGGCTCCATCCCATTTCCACAATATAATCTTTGATAACTCCGTGGCCTTTATATCTAAATCCCCCTTATCTTTTCCCAAACCCAGCATAAAAAACAAGAACCCACTTTCAAAATAATTACTTTGTTTATATTTATTCTTTCATAACTTTATTATTTGTATTCTTTCTGCTTCCAAGCATTTACATTGAACTAACAGATGTCTAATATTTTCTATGCCTTCCTTACACAACTTGCAGACTAAATCACCCATATTTTTCCATTTACATGTATATTCCCTTGTTACTAATGATCCTGTTTCAGCCATAAACAGTAAACTACTTTCCTTGCTATTATCATAAATGACCTTGCAGCCAATATTCTATTTACTTCTATTTATATATTTATATATTTTAACTCATTTTACTCTCCATACTAGTTCTCTACCAATTCCCTATTCTTTATTAATGCATCTATTCTTCTATCCCATTCCTTACCACTGTAACATTCAACAATTCTTCTAACATAATAATTCCATCTTTTGTACAAGTATACTGATATAAATTCTTTATCCAAATCTTCTGCATACTACCACCTTTCTCACCCATTTTGTTGCTTGCATTTTATTCATAACCCAATTAAATACTATTTTGGCTATTCTCTTATTATCCATAAACTGCAATCTACCAAACATTTTCATTTTGCTTTTTGTAACTCTCATATAAAAACTTGACAATCCCATTTCTCCTTGTCTATCCTCCTTTTCCAAGAGCAGATTACTACACTAATGTCATCTGTAATCAAATGATAATACATTTGATTTCCCATGATTTCTGGATTTATGTCTATGAATGAGGCTCAGCTTCCAACCTGAATGTAATTCTACTATGCATCTTTTACATTTTGTTTTAGTCTTTAAGATGAACCTAGAAAATTCAAAATATCTTCGATCTTTCTTTCTTCCACCAAACCAAGAGGGCAAAAAAATATGTCAAAATAATTACATAAGAACGGGAATCTAATTTATTTCAAAAGGAGTAAAGGCATGCACAGAACATTGATTATCCATTACTTAATTACAAAAAATTATAAATTTTCTAACTACAATGTTATGGTATTAGTAAATATATACTTTTCCCTTTATGAAAAGAAAAAATAAATGAGTGCAATCTCATTGCAGAATATTATTTCCACCATTTTTCTACATCTTTCTTCTGATCTTACTGAACTTAAACAAACCCTATAGATATAATATTAATAATTTTTATTAGTTGTTCACTGGACTAGATATTATTCACTTAATGAATAATATTTTTGTAGAAAAATTTTCACTACATCACTCTCATGCAAGGTAGAAACTGGTTTGTGTCCACTTTTAACACTTTGTGGATGGGTATAATCATAAACGTATGATCAAAGATAGGTGAACGAGTTATATTAAGGTATTGTAATCAAAATTACATTACAGAAATATTACTAGTCTAATGAATGACTAATAAAAATTATTAATATATGCGTCAAAGTTGTGAGGGCAGTAGTTTGACAATTATCAATTAAACTGTATACTGAAGCGAGTAAGAGGGATTGTGATCTGGGTCAGCTGATGAGTGCTGGTTCAGGACAAAATGTGAATATTGGGAATCATTCATCTTTCTCACGTCTTTGGTAGTGTGTTTGTAATTACAATTCTCCACAAGTTGTTAAAAATGAATAGAAACCAGTCCCTACCTTGCGTGATAGTGTAATGAAAATTACATTATTTACTATAGATATAATATTTTTTTGTTTTCATCATTTCTTGATCTATTATTGACAAATCACACCTTTAGTTTTTTTAATTTGCAATTATATAGAGTAAAAGTGAAGACTTGGAAACATTGTTATAGAGAGATGGTAATGGTTTCTTAAAAATAATAAGTACTGTGTTGAACTTTTGATTCCCTGCAAATGTTTCTTCTGCTTATATATATATATATATGCACATTTCTTTCATCCATTACACTGATTTTTTATATTTTATTACTTTTATTTTTTTGTTATAATCAGTATTTATTTATTAAATAAAAAAAGATTCCATTAGGATTAGTAAAATTGCAAAGCGGAAGTTATTCCTTAAAACAACCAGCTAAGACGGAAAAATAGCACGTTTCACTCTGAATCAATCCATTAGCTTATAGCCACCTTGGTTTGCTTCATGAAAGGTCAATCTATCAATAAACTATGCTAAGGATGCTTGGATATTTTTAGCTCTATTAAAAAAAAAAAACTTTAAATGGGATTGAGGTTCAAACATCAACCGCGCCACAACAAATGACAGCTATAAGAGCACAAAACTGTCTTAATTAATGTTTGTATAAAGTATAAAATTTAATTGTTTATTTTAATGAATGTGAAGCTAAAAATTAATATGTTTTACTGTTGGGTTCGAGCTTAGCGATTAAAGAATAATGAAAAATTTAGATTGACATTTATTATTATGTTGTTGTTGTTTTTATTTTTTTATATGTCAAAGCGTTGACTGGGAAGCGAACCGGTGCCAGCTGCTTGGAAGGTAGCTATGCTAACCGCTAGGCCACCAACGCTTGACATTTTATATTAAGTACTGATTTAATGCAAGTTATTTAAGATTATTTAAAGAAGAAAAGTTTAAAAAAAGTGAGGGCATACACAATTGAACATTATGTATATAAGACATGTAGAAATTATATCTGTGTGTGGGTGTGGAAATATAGGGAATTTGATTTTAGACTTTGAAGCTCCCTTCAGCTAGCCAATCTATCTCACATACCACACATGTGAAAAAAATAAATGATCTCGTATATAAGTATTTCATGCTGAACCAGCACCCATCAGTTGGTCCAGATCATTATTTTCCCATATATATATAATCAGTGCTTGGTTTATATTAAAATAGTATATCTTCAAACTTTAATGGACAGACTTCAATCTGCTCCATTATCCAACTCTTCGGACTTCCATGCCACTGGAAATCTGATGAGTGCTGGTTCAGAATGAAATCTGTATATGGGAGATCATTTATCTTTTTAGCATGTGTGAGGGCATGTGTATTGGTTGTATGAAATAGATTGGATAGCTGAAGAAAGCTTGAAAATCTGGGTTCAAATCCCCTATAATTACATCTTAACTTTAGGGATATAAAGTTTACCTGTATTTAAATATTTGCCCACCCCTCTTCTCATGTTTATCTAACAATAATGCTCATTTAATGTTTATATGGTGATGAAATGAAAATAGGTGGCACTACTGCAGCTTTAAATATGTGTCGCATCTATTTTTTTTTTTTTTTTTCAAAAATATATATTTTATGTTCAGTCTTTGAAATTTTTTATTTCTAACTTTATCCTATATATGTGTGTGTGCGCATGTGTGATATGTCGGTTTTGAAGATCTCTTTAAATATGCGAAGACTCACAGAACTCATGTTCATCTGCCAAGCAGACAAAAATGAGTGTCATTTTACTTGTGATCCAAAAAATACAACAGTATGCTTCAACAAAAAATGACTTCTGTCCAAGATATCAGCAGTGCCACTCCTGAATAAATGTATTTGTTAATAAGAACATAATTGAGCTATCTACCATTAAAAAAATTAAGACCCTATTATTTATGGATCATGAGTTGTAATATAAATTGTGAGGTGTTTTATACCTTCATGTATTATCTTCAACTTCAATGGATTTTATGCCATCATGAAATCTTGCATATTGCTTAAACATTTTTCTGCCCGGTGGATTAACTAGTATATACAGTTTTAATTATTTCAAATATTTCACTAGCAGTTTTGCTCAATTTAATACAAAATTCAATGTTATCGCATTGTTCTACTGTGGGTTAAAGCATGAAACACACTGCAACATTTCATATCATACATTTATAAACATGGTTGTGAGATGTTAATATACCTGAGTCATGATTATCACATGGAATATGACAATGTGTTTTCATAGTTTAACCCATGACAAAATAACATGCTGATATTAAATATTGGGTTTTAAATCAAACAAAACCATTACTGGAATAAATGAAATGATTCAGATTGTGTATGATAGTGAAACTATGAGTTACAGAAACACTTTTCAAGTCATTTGCAATATTTATTAATGGCAGGGAGCACATAGCAGATGACCTATGAAGGTACAAAACATAGCTACACATTATATTGTAACTAATGATCCAGAAATGTTAGCATCTTACATTTTTTTGTAATGAATAGCGTAATTATATTGCTGAATAACATATGATGATTCAAAAAATGATACTTCAGGAACATAGAGAGAGAACTATTAACCCCTTTATTAATGTATATTTCTTATAATAACTTCTCTCATATACACTTAAATGAAAAAAAATTTCATAAAACTTCTTTATTTTCCTGACAGTTTCAACTATCCAGCAGTCTTCATCAGAGCTTCTCAATTCCCCCTACCTTTTAAATAATAAAAAAAATAAAGAAGCTTTATTAAAAAAATTTTTTTACATTAAAGTGTATATGAGAAA
Source organism: Epiperipatus broadwayi (assembly GCA_028023455.1). NCBI lineage: Eukaryota > Metazoa > Onychophora > Udeonychophora > Euonychophora > Peripatidae > Epiperipatus > Epiperipatus broadwayi. The sequence goes on along the minus strand of JAQFVV010006249.1, from coordinate 2,798,634 downwards.
AATTATTATAACCAATATATATATATGAATATATAAAGAAATGCAAAGAAAGTAAAGCAGAAGAGTATAAACCCCTTTATTGGTATATAGCTACCAGAATAAAATTTTATTCATTGCAGATACAAACTATGCCCCAACAAAATTATTTCAACTTAATACTCTCTAAACAATCATTAAGTAGTCATTTTTAATAGCCTTGTGGATGACCATTTTATTAATCTTTATTAAAGATGTATTTCTTCCCAATATATAATGTAAATTCTATGCAAAGAATGTTACATACTAATTAACAAGTTGGTCTATGCAAGATTATTCAAATTTATCACTTACTGATTTTACATTGGAATTTTAAGTTGCATTAATTTCAATGTTAATCTTCAATGAATAACATTTTATTCTTATGGTTAACATTTTTTTAAATTTCCTTATATATAAGTTTTTGGACAACATGCAAAAAGAACTCATATTTATGTTCCTGGAAGTTGTATGCAAATTCTGTCAGACTTTTTATACTATTTGCATAATGTGATGTGATGTGATGTATTGTGGCTTCTCCTTAAACAAAGTCAAGAATATTTCAGCAATTATGCCCAGATAAACCTGTTAGCCACTTTATTTTCTATTTCCCACTCTAAATTTTCCCATATTCTGCTCCATCCCATTTCCACAACATAATCTTTGTCAACTCTATAACCTTTATATCTAAATCCCCTTTATCTTTTCCCAAACCCAGCATAAAAACCAATAATTCACTTTCTGTATATCAAGTATGGACATTGAGAAAACATGAAAAAACACAAATTGATGCTTGTGAAATGAAGTGTCATAAAAAATGCTTGGCATATCTTGGACAACTAAGAAAACTAATAAATGGCTTCGGAGAAGATATCTGCAAAAAGACACCCATTGAAAATGGCAAAATGACAAAATTACAATACTTAGGACATGTGATAAGGCATATTAAAACACTTAAAAATGATATCATGTTTGGAATAGTGAATGGATTAAGAGGAAGAGAACATTGGCAATACTGAAAGTATATAGGGAAGCAAAAAAGAATGATGTGGAGGTAGTTCATCAACATGATCACATTGACAAAATGCAGCTGAATGATGACTCAATGCATGCTAATTAAATTGAATAAAGATGTTCTAAGAATTTAACAACAGCTCCTATAATTATTATATATTAAAATGGCATTACTTAATAATATTCCAAATCGGAAAATCATACTGGTTAAATATGTTACTTTCCACAATCATTAATATTTGGAAAATAACTACTGCAATTAAGTTAGCTGCATATAAAGCTGTTATTTTATTTAATTTATTGTACAGATATAAAATTTGGTCACTCTATCAGGACAACATAAAGGCAGTGGAAAACTTTTATTTAAGGATGTTCTAAAAATTTATTTAAGGGCAATGCCAATATCATAAAACCAATTAATATATTCTTTAGCTTACAGGATATGATACTTTTGTGTCCACTATTGTTAAATCACACTTTAACTGGATTGCACAAGTAAAAACGATTGGATAATGGAAGACTTCCTAAAAAGATATTTTATGCAAAACTTGAACATAGGTTTCATAAGAGAAGTGGATTCTATCCATATTATAAGGATGATCTCAAAAACATTCTAAAGAGAAAGCAATACATTGGAAAGCTACAATTAGGCATGGTGTTAAAGTATTTTAGAAAGAAACATTTTCTGCAGAGGAAACTAAAATCCAACATCATGAATTAACAAGTAAACCAAAAATTAGATTAGCATGTTTTATATGTGGACATATTTATTGTTCACAGAATAGTTTGTATAATTACTGCAAAACTCATTTCAGATTAGTTTTAGTTTTTTCTCTCTCCCCCTCCATTTTTTCCTTGAAGTTGGAATGGCCAAATTCATTTTTGAACAGCTGGCTATTGTTTGTTATTATTAATATTAATCTATCTTATAATGTCCCAGAGGAATGATGAAACAAATATTACTTCTCAGACTTGTCAAATTTCTAGTGATGTTTGGCTGTCCATTCTTTTGCTTATTACAAGCAAACAATAATATTTGATAGATTATGTTTGGCTTGATAGCTTATTTTGTTTAGTTGCTTAATCATAACCTTTGTTGGCCATTTGCTCTATCACAATTTACTTTAGCAACTTAATTACATTATAAAATTCAATGATTTTTTTTATCTCAATAACATACATATTTTAAGTTTTATTACAACATATGCTTAGATTAGATTTAATGACAAATTATAAAGTTCTTTATCACTGACATTAGCTGATTGCATATAGTTTTTGATTTTCTTCCTCTCCTCTTCTTGTAGATTAGAGGTTGATATAATTATTCAGCCCTCTCTCCATTAGCAGATCTTTTCTTATTTGTAAGACCAATTTCCACCACTTTCAATCATAAATTCCATCCATGTTTTTTCCTTTGTTAGCCTCCCATCAATTATTTCCTCCAGAAACAATAGACTCATTCCCAAATGTCTCATAAGCAACCAATTACATTCTTCTTTGAGGATGATTTTCAAAATATCTCTGTCTTTTTCAATCAGATTCAATACCTTTTTATTTTTACATCCTAGTAATCCATAGTCATTTCATCATGTGATGCTTTCATGAAATCTCAAAGGGCTTGTAATTTGTTTTTTATAGATCAAAGCAGTGTCGTGTCTTGATCCATATAAGATCACACTATAGACAGCTTTTGGTGATGGGTTTTTATAATATGAAGGGATATATTTTTTAGATGTTAACAATTGTTTATTTCACATGATCACTATCTCATACTAGCACATAATTGATTACTCTGATTGGCACAGGGTGGCACTACTGTATGGAGAGAGTTTTGCCTTATTTAATTTTTTATTTATTGTCAAAAGCTATTTTAGTCAGTGCATTTCTAATGTTCATATCTATTCTACTAAGCTTTAGAAAGCGGTGATATGTTCCAATATTTCTGATTCCAGCCACATTGTGTCCATCCTAATCTAAAATATTTCATCTTATTTCATATAGTATTTTCAATTAATTATCATGTTTCTTTAACATCAGCAGTATGTCAGATTCATTCTTTACTATTAAAACCATATCATACAATGAGTTAGTATTAAATGTTTTGCAGTTCTCTCTTTGCATTATTGTAAATACTTTCATGAGGTGAAAGGACAGAATCTTATCTCATATCTCTTTTTATTTTAGCCTTAATATCCTTTATTCCAACAATAGTACTATAGTTCTTACACAGATTATATATATATATATTAATTATAATCTTCTAATTCTATATTTTCATTCACTTCTTAATGCTTTGAACATTAATTTCCATCTGTATTATCAAATATCTTTTCTAATATTATCAAAAATGGAAATAAAGAAAATCCATTGTCATCCTTTAAATTATAAAAAAATACTCAAAATATCATATATAGAACAGCTATATAAAATTAACACATTAATAATTATGAATAAGAAATCTTTTTAGCATATAATTTTACGCTCTTATTAAATATTAAATACCTATTTTAATAATATTTAAAATAGATATTCAACTTTTAATAAGGGCCTAGAATCATGTGCCTGAAAAGATTTTTTAAGTATAATTATTAATATATATTTTTATATAGCTGTTATATATATGTTAATATTTTTAAATTGATTTTTCTATATCATTAAATGCCATTATTATTACTGATATATATTATTCTCACAGTTAATGTCATCTATGTTCTTTATTACTTTTTACAAAGCTTTTTTACAATCCACTACTGACAGTTTTGATTGCTGCAGCAATCTTCTTCAGAACTTTTACTGATGGAAATATAAGTAGAAGTTCTGAAGAAGATTGTTGGGGCAATCGAAACTGTCAATAGTGAGTTGTAAAAAAGCTTTGTAAAAAGTAAGAACATAGATGATATTAATATTATATGGATTTGGTAATGCAATAAGATAGTTATTCTTAAAATGTATGTATATATAATTGCAATTTTGAATAAAATGTTTTAAAAATTGTATTATTAGTTAGTATATTATCTTGAATTGGTTGTGTTAGAAATCTAACAATATAATTTCATTACATATGGACCATGGATTTTCCCAAAAAAAGTTAGTAAAGATTGACAATCATGAATTAAACGAAGTTAACAATTTCAAACACTTTGCTCAGAGTTTTAATACAAAAGGAAGCATAATGAATGAAATTATCCTAGGGCATATGTTAGCTGAAAATTCAAACACAAAATGGTCAAATTACCCTCCCAAATATTGTTTTATCAGTAATGATGTGACTAAATAAAAAGTCATGCTATTTGAAGTTCAGACTTTATATTTATTCACAGAGGGCGTTACTGGAAAAAACATTTGAAAAGGTGATTTGAACATTATATATATATATTCACTTGAACTCACACTTCCAAACTCCTGATATCTGAACTCAAACTTTCAAGTTCCCTACATCTACCTAACTTATCTTATACAACTGATACATATGACCACATACTTGTAAAAAAGACAAATAATTTCCAATATACATTTCATGCTGAACCTGCACTCATCAATTGATCCGGAGTTCCATCTCCCACACATATGCAATCGGTGCTCAGTTTATATTAAGATAGAAACTTTTTAAACTTGAATGGGCAAGCTTCAATCTTCTCCACTCTCCAATTCTTCAGTCATGCATTTCATTGAAAATCTGAAAATGGACCAACTGATGAGTGCCGGTCCAGCACAAAATACTTATATTGGAGATCATTTATCTTTTTCATATGTATGTGGTCATGTGTGTAAGTTGTATAAGATACATTGGATAGATGTAGAGAATTTGAAAGTTTGAGTTCAAGTCCCTATAAATTACATTTAGTATAGATAATATGCATATATTTAAATATTATATATACATATATTCACATAGTCATATTCACTTTTAGCATTACTTCTGTTTAATTGAAAAAAAAGGATAAGTTATTTTTCCAATTCTGAATAACTTTCTCTAATTTATTAATTGTAAATTTACAATTAGATATATTGAAGATAAGAAGAAAGAATCAAAAGTAAAATACTTTGTCTAGAAAACAAGCAGATATAATTGACATGAAATGGAGCTGAACTAAACATATTGCTAGGGAAGATAGGAATAGAATGACAAATAAATTTTCAAACTGCATCCCAAGAGACTAGGAAGTGACTGCATACATGTGAGATAAAGAGATGAAACAGAAACTTTTTTGGTTGGGGTGTGAAAAAGAAAAATTATGGATCGAAGAATCTGGATTATACTTGAAGAGTCCATTCTAAAGTGAATGAGTGGTGGTAAAGAATAATGATGATAATGAACAACAACAGAGGCTCAGCAGAAAGGGGCAGTTAAACTAATAAGTAAAATATAAGAAATCAGATCATGTTTAAGAAATCAGATCAGATAATGTTTTATTAAATTGTGAGGTGAGAAAGAACTTGAAATTGCTGATGATGAAGATAAATATGTTCTCTGAATTCACATATATTATCCAGAAAGTGAAAGATAAATGTTAGAAAAATGAGACTATACAGAAGAAAGTAAAATCAATAATCAAAATTCTGATAAAAATGAGAGTTGTGAAGAAAACTTGACATCTAATATCACAGAATAGAGCGCCATCTTCAGAAAAGTGTTGAATAATTTCTATGAAGCATATATATTAAAATGAAACTAAGTTCAATTCGTGACTTAAATAACCAGTGATGTTATTGAGTTTAACATATGACCATAAAATCTCTGTAGAATACAAAAATATTGTAGAATGATTTCAAAATTCAATCTCTATGAGGGTAATCATGGTTTAAAAACATTTAGTGTTAATTATGAGTAATTAATATTATTAAAAACGGAAAAAATAATGCAGTCTTAAAATACCTCTTTAGAATACAGTCGTATCTCTATGCAAACAATGAAAGAAATATATCATTCATTAGGCTAGTCAATCGCCAGATTGTAAAGATATTTAGTTTTTTATTTCTTTTAGCTTCCAGCTAAAAATATCTGGATATCATGTTAATAATTATAGATTAGTTAGGAGTAACAAAAAGGGAGCGAAAATGAAATACAAGGACTGAAAGAACAACAAGTATTACTGACATAATAGAAAAAATAGATTAAAATGGAACTAGGTTGAATATGTGGATAGAGGAGATGATAATATATGGGCAGCTGAAATATAAATCGGAGAGATTATAGAAGACCTAGAAACAGACCACATTTGATGTGGATGAATGAAATAAAAAAGTTTACTGGTGTGAGATGGAGAAAAGAAGTTAGAGATCGGAGAAACTGAACTAAACTTGGAGACCTTCATCCAGCAGTCGATCAACAATCGTTGAAAATGAAGAATGATGATGAATTTAATGCTACTTTTTTTTTAAAAAAAATAAATCTTAAAAATTACAAATTTGTCATCCAGAAATAAATGCATCAACTACCAGAAGTGTAAATAAACAGATACACTGCACTAAGGGACTTCTGAAATAGAATTTGGGGGGAAAAGTTGTCGAAGATAATATTTTCAATTATAAAATGTCATCTATTATTTACGTCTTGTCCTCGTGACAAATTGAAATCAACCCGGTGGGAAAAGCGAAAGTTTATGACTTCCGAGACAAAGCAAATTTTTCAGTGAAAATTATTTAAAAGTTGATTGGTCAAGAACTATCTAACCTATTGTGTATTAATGTTGTATGATTGGAAAATGTTTTCCAGCTATTAAATAATTGAGTGTAACGTTAAAGCAGTAATGAAGATATTTACAATAATATATTCGCCCGCAAGTTATTTAAGTTCACCGCCGCGTGAGTGTGTGCGGTTACGATGAATAAATGAGCTCGCAACAACCAGCTAGATTAGAAGAATATCGTGACTTGCTCTAATCAACCCAACACTTCCAGCCGCATCGGTTTGCCTCACAAAATATCCGATATTATATACTTCTGGCATGTCCTGCTCCGAGTTTGAGTGTGCTTGATAGCTTTCAACTAATAATATTCATACCGGTAAATTATTGTTCTGAACGTAATCAGTAACTATTACATTCTCTAAAACGGAACTCAGCTTTACGCGTCTTAGGCTGTTTATTTACTTTATTATTATTTCATTGGTCAATCGTATTGCACTCCACATCCTATTTAGAAAAACTACAGTTTGGATAAGTTTATTATTGAAAATAAGGTTTAGACAATACAATTTTTGCATAATTTTGATTGAATATAGTATTGTTAAAGTTTTCTCAAAGTCTACCAAGTGTAAACAAAACATTTTTTTCTTAAGGTGGAGTGATTTATAACTTATCATATGCCTAGTTGCAAAGTTTTGTTTTTGGAAGTCTCTTAAATTGTATTTTTTTTTTTGACGGGAAAAAACAACACAGCATGGCAATTGCTGAAATGACAACCAGAAAAATATAATTAAAAAAAATATTTTCATTCACAAAAAAAATGTACACACACACATAACTATAAAGAAATGTTATATAATATTTGTTTTATTATTATCTTCTATCCTCTCCCCTAACAAAAAAAATGAGAGCCAAAAATAAAACTTGCCACAGAAAATACGAAAATCTGCCATAACGATTCCATTTGTTAATTAAAACGAAAGTATATATATAAAGTTCGCGCGCACATTTCACACTAACAAAACCATGAACGTATTTTCAACGATGCTTAGTATTTTTTAAATTAACCCAGATTCTAGTAACCTTAATTGAAATCGTATTAAAACTAAGAAATATAGGGTATTGCTCTTTTCATAATTTTTGATTGAAAGCTAATTAATACCAACCATCCGTTAACTTATATAAAACTGGAGGTTAATAGCTAATATATGAAGTGTAAGTAATAAAAATTTAATTCCAAGAATTCCAATCATTTATTCGGCTAACTACATATTCCAATAGGGCTTTACACACGTACGCGCGTACACACACATATAAATACTTTAAATGATCAAATTTCATTGTTAAAATTTGTCCATATTGCCTTCTATATTATGAAATTAAAAACAATTATTTAAAACAAAATTAAAATAGACAACTCACTATAAATAAAAATATTATTTAATACATAAATAACGGCTTTAATTACTTAATGGAATGTTTTCAAGATTTTTCTTTTTACACGATCAATGTTATGAAACTTAATATATTCAATAAAATTTAAACAAATGTGTAAACATGGTTAAAGGTCCAGCACAATTAGGGGCAAATGGGCATCGTTAGTTTATTGAATCTTTAGAGTTATAATTTTAAAAATAAAAGGAAGGGATTATTAGTAGTATTTTTTTTTTTTTAATTATTTGTAAATATATATTAGAGGAAGGAAAAAAAAAGAATTGTAATAAGTTTAATCATTTTTATATACATATATCCATTGGGGGCCGGAGGGATACTGTAGGGTAATTGGTCGTGTGATTGTGTAAAAGAGAAATATCTTGAAAAATTGGATTGATATATGAAATAATATTTTTATTTATAGTGAATTGTCTATTTCAATTTTGTTTTAAATTGATTGTTTTTAATTTTACACATACATATATATATATATCACTTTAAGTATTTTATTGTAAATACATTTTATATATGTTTATAATCATCTTTAGATCTTACTTGCAATACAAATAATAATTATATACCTAATGTTTATGATCGATAATCTTTTAACCTATTTCTTTTATTATAATCCCATTTTAAAATATTTATTCCTCTCAAACAAAAAAAAAAACAAAACATCAATTCATACTTATATTTGTTGTCTGAAAATAAATAAATAAATTTTCACGTACTCAACTCATTGCTGTCTTCTCATCTCATTACCATTCTCTCACCCCCCCCCCGTCTCACTTTCATAAGTATCTCACCCACTACCACCACCCCCCTTTCACTTTCATAAGTTTCTCACCCTCACTGTAACATTATCTCTTACTTTGTCTATTTATCTACTGTTTTTAGACTTTCAAGAGTTAATAAAATAATAAATATTTAATGAATACCATTTCTGATGTGCAATTTTTGCTACATCACTCTCACGCAAAATAAAGACCTGGTTTCCATCCGCTTTTAACATCTTGTGGAGAAGTGTAATCATAAGCATATGACCAAGATGTATCTAGCAATCACCATTTACTTCTTTCAAGATTCAAGCTAATATCTTGACATTAAAAAAACCTAAGGTTTTGATCCCAAACTAATTCAATTGCATAGTTATATAGATCTGGTTCCACACGAGAAAATCATATTATTGTTAAAATTAATGTCCATGATGGCTCAATCAGAATAATTAAATTTTTAAAAAAAATTATAATAGTTTTACAAAAGATATTAAAAACTGGAACCCAGATAAATAAAAATAAATAGAGATTACTTAAATCTTCTAGTCCATGCAGATGATACTTTAGAAAGTGAAAAAATACTAAAAGAAGTAAATAATATTTACTAAGGCTGTAAACCTTAATAATATGTGTGTGAAAATGCGAAGATAAGGACCTCTACAGGTCTTAACCACAAGCTTCTGCTTTGGAAGAAAAGAAAAGAAATAAAGCAATATTCAATGGTTTTTCATAAATAAATAAAGATTGATAGTAATAAATTGTCAGCTTAGCAATAAGAAGAAAGATTAATAAATTCAACTAGTCATAAAATTATACTTAAATGGAATGTTTTTAGGATAAGTAGTTCAATATTATATATATATATGAGTTTGAAATCACAGGTTTAAAGAAAGATGTTTTACTAGTGCATACGTATAAATTTAAGACTTGGACATAAGTATAGAGTCTAGCAAAAAAATTTTGAGAGATGCATGTTGAGAGTAACAAAGATAGATCAAAATGAAATAGATGAGTGAGAAAACAAATATGTATTATTAACATCATTGAAAAAATTAATGAGGTTGATATGTAGTTAGTTTGGGCAGGTTTGTAGATGAATCAACAAATAGATAGTCCTTTAAAATTTTAAATAATTATAAAAGATCTAGGAAAAGATTATATGCGAGGGGAATGACACCAGAAAGTTGACTGGAGTGATATAAAAAAAAGATGTAATGAATCATAAAACTGAATTTACCTTAGTAAAATCATTCTGCAGTGGATTAATAATGGTTGAAGATAATGATAACATATGCATACAAGAATATTTGTGCCTATGTTAATATTTAAAAACTCATAAAATATAAAATATGTTTTAAAAAATTTATTATAAAATTGTATCTCATAAAAATGTTCAAGTATGGCGATGAAGAAGATTGTGAAGATTTGATTTAAGCCATCTCAAATTGGATTCTCATGTCTGAAATACATTTATCATGATAATTACATCACAGCTTTCTTCCACTCTTAAAAAATGAATTTCTATCATCATCAAACATTATCAATCCACTGCAGGATGAAGGTCTCTCCAAGTTTAATCCATCTCCGATTTTTAGCTTCTCTTCTCCACATCACCCCTTCACCCTTTCTTATTTCATCCATACAACTCACATGTGGTCTCTTTCTGGGTCTTTTACAATCTCTTGGAATCCAGTTTAAGATTTCAATTGTCCATCTATTATCATCTCTATAATTTCTATAAGAATGTATAATAAAATCATTACTTTTTTCTGATATATATATATATCAAATTTTAGGTCACTTTTATCAAGAGAAACCATTTTATTTTATGCCTAATATAAAAATATTAAATCATTTTAAGAGAGAATTTAGTGTATTGCAATTTCTTTACCACATTGATCATTTAAGCTGATGGTTTTGATTAAACAATAGTGTTTTTAATGCTTATTATTCTATTTTAAAATAAAAAATTAGGTTTGCATAAAAATCAAGATTAAAAACATTAGCAACTGGCATTGAATTTAAAAACTGGAAAAAAAAAACTAGGAATGTTACATATTATATAAAAACCTAAGAAAAGTTTGTTAATTTCTGTAGTCACTTTTACATTAATTCTAGGTTTAAAAATCATCAATTACACCTGAATCTCTTTTTACACGGACTTATTTAACACGATTTTGAAGTTATGCGATTCGTGTTTCACCGGAAGTGTGTTAAATAAGTCCGCGTAAAAAGAGACCCAGGTGTATGAACTCCGATAATGCGCTATTACTTTAAATAATAAATTTTGCGCACTTATGTTATATTGAAAGTAATAGCACATTATTGGAATTCGACTTTCATCTTAGTAATTTCAATATTTTCAGTGCTTTATAATAGTAAGATTTTATGCAATAATGAAATTAAAATCATAATTTCCACATTTTATGTATACACACATTAAATTTTACAAGATTATAATGTAAATTTGTTCAAACATTATTGCATTTTAAATCACATTCTGTTTTTGCTTTTTAAAAAAGAACGTAACCAATTATTAATCATTTAGTGTCCACAAGTTTATTTTTAAAAGGTCAGTAATAGCAGTGGGCATAATTAAATTTGACAATTAAAAATTAAAATCTGATTTTTAATTGTAATTAACAATTTAAAAAATATTTACTGCGACTTGAAATTAATGTGAAATTTGATTTTTAAACCGAATTGAAAATTAAAGACAAAAATAAGAATTTAATTTTTAGTTGTTAGTTTCATAAACAATTAATAAAATCATCGTCTCAAAGATTAATTACTAATTACGTTGTCACCAGAAAACCACTGTTACAACATGAGTGTGAAGTTGGCGCTAGTTGTTTGCAAACAAACGTGTTTTTCGGCAAATAGCTATAATAATTAAAACGTGTATAAAAAATGTAAATTACTGTACTGTAAATTATGCATAAAAATATATTATTTTGAATAAAATTAAATATTATAGTTAAAAAAAGTTTGTCTTGTATCAATTTTTTTCAAATTTGAAATTTTTTATTAGTCATATTTTATTTCCTTATTTTTTTTTTGCGTGAATTTTAAAGTAATTTTACGTTGGTGCTTTGCTTTTATGCGAATTTTGAAAAATCACAGACCGCATCCCCCCTTTTTCAATGTAAGTTATGTCTATTTTTGCGCAATTTCATTTGCGCGTGTTTTCTGAGGAACCTATCTATCGCGTAAAATAAGACCCAGGTGTATGCAATTATTTACGGAAAAATTCAAAATAGCAGGTTCAACAATTGTTAATATATAGATCACATGATGCATTAGGATAATCGTAATACTTTTGTCAGTATTGTAGCCTTCTTGGTTACATTTTTAGTCAAGGTGTACAATATGCATGGAATGCATCGAGCTTTTAGCTAATGAGGAAATGAACTGTTGATGTAGTCAACAAGAACATGTTAACCCTTAAATTGGAATTTTTCTTGAAATTCTCAATCTAATGGAACATAAAATCTCTAATGGGAAGAAATAAAAAATGCATATAAAACTTATTCTATTTTAAGCTATGTCAATTCTTTACAAATAGCACTGTAGGTCTTAAAAATTTTAAATCCGTCAGCTGTAATCCTCTATTCAAAATATTTATAAATCTTCTTTTCTTCCACTAACTTTTCTGCTTTGGCTGTATTAAATGTATTAAGTCTAATATAAAGAGTAATAATATATATATAATGGACAAATATCCAAACATAAAAAATTATTTGTCCACAATGTTGTTGTAGATATATACTTAATATAATAATCAATAGCATATAAAAGCGATTTACCTGCTGACGAAGAAGCTGCAAAAACCAAAACAATTAAATGGGCTGAGTACTTTCAAGATTTTGCCTCATATTCATTGCTAACATAAGTTATAAATCATTTATGTAATGTTGCTAACTAATAAAATATGCAAATGCGAATGCAAATTAATTTGCCCATTTTTTTGAGATAGAAAAACATGTGTCACATCTATTGATAGCATTGTTATCACTGATAACAAAATATGCCTCCTTGATTTTTCTTTTGCAGTCATTGGCTTCAGAGCATACTATCTTGGGGTTGCCGGGTTCAAACACATGGACAGCCTGCTTCTCATGTTCAAAGAATATTGAGAAGTTATCGTTGTTCTTTTTTGCTCTTCTGTAAGTATAAATGTGTTGAGCAGTTCTATTATGAACAGTGGCCTTGGTTTTCCACTAGTATGTGGCACTGCATCCAGCCTGTGGGCATGAAATACTGTATATGACTTGGGGTGTCTGAGATGGATCCATTCTATCCTTCAAATTATTAATAAGTCTGTTAGTACTAGGGTGAGTGCGGAAGACAACCTTAAATTCACCAACCAAAGTCTTTATCATCTGTTGTGATAATTTGGGAATATAAGGGAGGGTAATTTGAGGTTTATCTTTACTTATGTGGTTACAATTATAATCAATCTGGTTGTTTGTTTCAATTTTAGGTCTCAGTTAGAGAAGAAAGCCAGGTTGATAATTAAATAACTATAAATATAATTGGTTAGTTGTTTCAATTTTATTTAGATTGATTATTGTATATAAAGCGTAATAACTTTGAAACATTTCCATAACCACTTAATACAATGCATTTCAATTTTTTATCAAATTTTTCAATTGGGGTTAAGAGTTTAACAGTCTTCTTTGGAGATTGTTATTTTATTCCCTTTACTAGTCACTGATGAGAATTTGAGAAATAGAATAAGTTCTGTGAAAATAGTTGTCAACCGAAACTATTAACTGAAAATTTGATTTTAAAAAAAATCTCTCTGTATTGATTGCATATGAACGTATTTCAATATTATTATTTTTATATTAGATTTAACATAATCGATGCAGGAAAGATAGTGGAAATTTTTTTAAAAAAAAAAAGCATTTTATAAGCACGTAAAGAATGTTTTTTTGAAAATTTAAACGTAGGCTTAATGTCTAACTAATAAAACAAATATCATTTTTTTTAAAAAAAAACATAACATTAATATGAGATAATGAAAAACAACGCTTATATTAAGCATTAAAATGAATAAAATTTAGAAAGCTATTATCCAATTGGAATTGTTATAACAAACGGTAAAGTTCATTTTGTACTTGATAATTTACTAATAAATATTTTAAATTTTAACTTTAATAACAGAAATCATGAATTATATTATCTGCTAGAAATAACCTATATACGTGTTAGAAATGTCTTTATAAGACATTAATATTATACAAATTTAATAAAGTAGATTATTATTATTGTTTTTGTTGTTATTTAAGAAATTTGACACAGCTGGTGAATGGGGTTTTCTTGTATCATCATAATTTATTATTTATAAGTTTTTTATTATACGTATTATATAATATTTTATTTTACTGAAATCAGGGTAATGAATATTTCATTGCTCTGATTCATATATTATTATGTATATACAGACAAGCATATATCATCAAAACAGGAAATTACAAATAATGATGGACAGACATTGAGTGTAATTATGTTATATATATATTATAATGGATTCAGTAAGCCCATAAATAAACAATAGGCAATTATTTATGAAGACACTAACTTAAATCTGAAAATGAAGTAATTCACATGTAAATAATGTCCACCATCTTATATCAAGGGTAATTTATTAATTATATAAAATGATTCACTTTTATTCAACTACGATGTTGTTATATAGTAAATAAATTAATAACTGATACATAAAAGGGATACAACTTTATATTAACTAACTTGTATATACTTTAAAAGGATTACTAGTAATATAAATTTCTGCTATTTTTGAATACCAATGGTTGATTAATTTATTATATTGTAACGGTCAGAATCGTGTGATCAGCCAACAAGATTCAGAGACCTAGCAAAAGTACTTCAAACCCAGCATGTTCAGGATATGGTAGTCGTGGAACAGTACTAAGCTTTAACCTATTTGCCAGTGCTCCAAAATCTCCACTATCCAACCAACGCTCCTGATGCTACTAATGGTAATTATTTTTCTTTGGTCCTGATGCTACTAATGGGTTCACACTTATTTCAGGACCTACCTTTGGCTTTACTGGACATAGGACAGGATGGATTCAAAATTGGTTTTCCATTGTCTCAGTGGCAGCAACATGAAATCAATTAGATTTTTCTTTTCCCACAGATGCACTTTCTGGAGATTTCCCCCAAGGGGAAAGATAAAAGGGTCTACTCAGAGGTCATGATGATTATTTGACATCAGCTTATATTCAATGGGTCTATTAGAGAGAGTTTGAGTTTGACTTTTTTCACTTTAACTTTTTATTGCCTTTTTGCTTTGACTTTCTCTTTGATTTTTCTTTTTTTATTCCCTGTCTAGAAAAATAACCCAGTATTTATAAGCCTGTAATTTAAAAAAAACTTTACTCAGCAAAACCAAAAAGTCTTTGTATCTGTTTACTCTTATTTTTCTCTTTTAACACAGATATCACAACTGTCTTCAGATTCAACCTTTGTTAGAAAGGAAAATAGACTGATTGACTGATCCTCAATTTACACTGGTTAGCAAAATCCTATCAAGATTAAATTAAGGTATGAAAAATTTAACTGCTTTTTAACTGCTTTAAAGATGAGAAATAATTAGTGTTTCTGCAACTATATCTTTCCAACTGCCTCAAAAATAAGCCCAAAAAATGTTATTTGCAAAAAAGAATGAGTCAGCTTATTTTTCCACATAGAGACAAAGGAAATATATATTTTCTTTTTCCAAATATATAGCTAAAAAATGTATTTCAATAAAACAGTATATATACATGCCCTCTCATTCAATAACTCACACACACGCATCTGTATATTATTTTCTAACAAAAAAATGAAAAATTAGATATTTTATCTATCAAATCTATATATATATTAGTTTTAACTAAATATCATGAAGCTCTGTATGTGCATACACACTGATTGTGACAATATAACAACATGGTCATTGAAAAAAGTGAACCAATTAGCATTTCATTGTTATAAGAAAGTGGGTGATATTTATAAGTTCATCAATATGATTCTATTGGGATGTGACTTGTGAATTATTATTGTTTATGTAGTGGAATTCATTTCATTATAATATATGTATATATTATTTAAAGAAGGATAACTTGACAACAGATTGTTGATTGCTGCTGATATTGGTATTGTTTAAGTATTGACTGTTTTCATATACTTTCATTATTTACTTATCCAATCTTGGGCATTATTAATTAGTCTGCTTTCAGAACAGGTTATATTTAGCTGTTTAATGAGGTTTATTTAAACTTTTTGAATTAATAATTTGTGGTCAAGTTGCAATCTTTAGTATCTATATAAACATATCAGGTCATATATAAAGATGGATTTACACTTTTATTGCTTAAATGAGGTTGCTTTGACAACAAATTGACATTAATGATTGATATTAGTATTGTTTATATGCTGACTGCTTGTACTTAAATTATTTACCTATCTAGTCTTGGACATTATTAGCTTTATTTTGTAAGTGATCCATAGTTGGGGTGCAGTTTGAAAGTTATAATTGCTGTGTCTCCAACTATGACTGGGTGACCAGCAAACAAGTATACAATAAACAATAATAGTGACAAGTTCTTGCTACACACATAACACAATATATACATATATATAGTTGACTTTGGTTCACTTCCCATGGTGAGTTATTCCACACTCAACACAATATATATTGAAGCAGACAAGTACTAAGCTATGCTCAAACCTTATGTCCCATCCCACTCCTTTAGTCATGTAGATATATTTTATGTATATATTTGAGATGCACACTTAAAAGTTATAAAATTTTAACTTTTTAATAACATGTTTTAATTATAATTAATTTTTTTTTATTAAAGTACATAGGTGCAGCTCAAATATATATATATTGTAATGGGCACATACGACGTTACATTGTTTTTTTATTATTAAACATGAAAAAAATAAAAGTTCACAAATAAAACTTCTTTTTTTAAGAATTAAAAATTTAAAATTAAAAAAAAATCATCTTAAACTCATATATATATATATATAATCGCACAGATAAAAAAAATTATTATTAAAATAAAACTTTATTAAAAATAGAAAAACTAAATCTTTCAACAAAAAGATTTAGAGATAAAAATATATCTTTAAGTTTGGAAAACACATTAATTAATCAGAAAATGGAAATGATTGTTTTAATTAGTTAAATGTAAACTAGCCTTGGGCATTTAAATGTATAAGCAACGGTCAGATAGGAAAACAATAGAAACTATAGCCAATGAAAGAGATCCATTGGGGAATCGGACCTCAATGGAAGGATCATCATCATCGATGACGTAATGTCCATTGGATCCTAAAGTTACATATAAAAGAAAAATTTGATAATAAAATTTGGTTAGTGAGTGAAGAAAATTTAAGAGAAGACTGAGATGTGTTAAGTCGGAGAGTCAGAGGTGAAGGAATTGAAAGACGCACTTTCAATTCCTTCAGTTGTTATAAAAAAAGAAAATGAAACATCACTTTTCCTATATTGAGGACCACAGGATCATCGAGGGATTTTAACGCTGGATTCCAAATGGCAAGTAACGGATAACTAATGAACATTTCTAAAACAGTAAGCACGTTATGAACTTAAATGAATATTAATTTGGAAACACTAAGAACTTTAAAATATAAACTTTCCCAGTATTTAAAAAATAGAAATAGAATCCTATCTGACCAAACTAAATTCTTTATTAATTCTTTTTATTTGATGTATTTCTTTTTTTTTTAAAAAAAAATCATTTCCATTTATTTTTTTTTTTGTTCTTTAAGTTTTATTTATGATTTTTGTTTTGCGATAAATTAAATTATATAAATGTTAAATTTAAGTCAGGCGTGAATGGCTATATAGATTTGTAAAGTTATATTAGGGGGGGGTAATCTTAGGTTACTTGTTTCATAGTTAAATTAGGTCAATGGATTGGATATATTGGTGTAATTAGTAGATGTAGTATGAGATTCATTATGGGCAGAATCGCTGTATAAGCCACACACTTCCATTTTGCCTATGGATGGGATCGTAAGTCAGAAAAAAGGACCGCCATCCCTTCCTATGGAGTTTTCTTTTTTATTGTTCTTCTTGCCTGACAGACGTCACATTCCTGTTCTGGGCGAGAAACAATTTCTTCTCTTAACCCTGCTGTTCAGAGGTACATTCCTGACAGTATGATTTTTGTGTTGCCGTATTCATGTTACATTGAATACATCAATATATCAGATGGATTGATGCTGGTTTGACTGCGAACTTTTGGCCTAAGGTTAAATAAGGATAGAATATTTTCTTTTCAAATGCAAATCTATGTAGTCTATTCATACTCAACACTCTAAATAAAAATGCATTAAATTTAAGCTGGGTATAGACGCTTGCATGGATTCATTATCGGTCAATTATGTTTTTGGTTTTCATATTTGATCAAAATATATAGACATTCGGTAAATAATGATACCTTACGGTGAGTATCTAAAATGTATTTATTTGGATGTCTTTTAAGTTATTGGTGCCAATGCGGCATCTTATGATGAATGCTATTGGGTTTCTTATAAATTTCCCTCTGCAATTCCACCAATGATTTTATATTTTGATCGTTTATGTTTATTTTGGAATGTTTTTGACCATGTAATCTATGTAACCGATCTATACTCAACATTATAAAACAAACTTTTATAAATCCATCTGTGCGAACTTATAAAAAATTAAAATGTAAATTAAAATCTAAAATAAAAGTTAAAAATGTAGTTAAATTTTAAAATGTAAACATACTAAAACAATTTTAAATATAATATATATATGTGTAAATAAATGTTTGTGTGTATAATTACTGGCAGTGGCTTATTTTATTCTTTTTTTATATATTCTTAGATAAGAATTTATTATAAAATATAAATCTCTGCTATTCCACTGGGCTAGTGACAATGGGCTAATGACCGGAATCAAAATATATAAAATAAATATATATATATTTTTTGAACGTACGTATCTGCCTATTATATACATTTTCTAGGTTCAAATGCCTAGTGGTGCCCTGTAGTACAGATTAAGTTAAGTCTCTTTACCGGATCATTATAATATATATATATATTATAGGAGCAAACATACTAACAAAATATTAATGTTATAAATCTAAATATTTTGATTATGTTTAGTTTGTAAAACTTTTTCTTTTTAAATTATTTTTTTAATTGTAAATTTTATAAAATCCAAGATGGAAGATGCAACCGTTAATTGTCCAAAAATAATAAAAGTGCTGGAAATATAATATTGTTTTAATCTTGGGAAGGGATTTTTAATTAAACTTTTACTGAAAATAAAATGGGGAATGGGATTAATAGATTTTACTTTTGTTACAAACATTTTTGTCAAATCTACTTCCAATCTGGAAATAGATTTGAATATATTTTTGGAATGTTATCTAATGTTTGCATCTTCAAAAACAATGGACAAAGAAATGTAAGATTTTGTTAGATGAGAGATTAGATTTTGGGCTATAAATAAGAAATTAAAAGCATTCATCAAATACCTGAGCAGGATATAAAATGAGATGATTTTAAACACCAAGAAAATAGCTACTATTGAGAGAGCTGTGCAGTTAACAGAATCCACGCTTGTTTGAAACTTAAATTGATAATAGAATAGAAAACCTTTCCCAACCCCTATGGGTCATTCATCTGCCACTCCTATACCATCCTGTTGCTCTAGAATGAAGTAAACGACCAACCTAAGAACTGTGGAATGGTGATCAGAAGCTTGTTATTACTAAAAACTTGCATGGATTCCTTCAATTTCCATGCATGAGCTGGCCTTTTTAAAATGGACTCTTAAATGTGTACAAGGTAACTCATATACCACTACTTGAAACTAAATCTAGCTTGCCTAACTAATCTTGATCCCTACTATCAAGATTTCTTATAATGTATTGTTTAATGTAATCTCTTTCTAATACATAAATGTAAATTGCTCTCAAATGATTTTATGTATCTAATTCTATCTCATATGCTCTATCTTTTTTTAACTTTGGTGCAGTCATTTATTTATATGTATTTATTACTTGGTTTTATATGTATGTTTTAGTTATTGTTAATATGCCAATTTCAAGCAATCTGATGAGCTGAATTTTTAAAATCTTTTCTTACTTATTTTTTTTTAGTAAACCTCCATGAATTAAGGTTATTAAAATATAAGGTATGATTAATTAATACGCTCACCAGATTGTTTCTATGAATCAACATTTATGTTATAAACAATGAGGATTGCCATTTCCTCTACAAGCTTTGTGATAAATGCTTAGCCAGAGCCAGCACTTAAAATATCTCTGTCAGGAATCCCTCCCCAAACCCCTGACCATGGTTTCATGCTTTGGCACTCCTCAGAGAGGTATCAGGGTAGGTTCATACACTAGATCTAAAAATTCCAACCCAAAGCCAAGCACTTATATAAAGATATCTATCGAGTGGAAAATCTGAAATTTTCAGACATCTACATGTCTTCAAACCCAGCTATCCAACTTAAATAGCTATATGGAGCTGATAGATCTTCAGCCACACCATATATTAGTAGTCTTAGCAATATAAAATTGCATAAGACTTATGGCAGAGACTATAAATAGTCAAAATAAGAGTCATAGATCACATGACCCTATCTCTTAAGCTTGTCAATTATAAACAATGAGGATTGCCAATTTCTCTACAAGCTTTGTGATAAATGCTTAGCCAGAGCCAGCACTTAAAATATCTCTGTCAGGAACCCCTCCCCAAACCCCTGACCATGGCTCTGGCTAAGCATTTATCACAACACTTGTAGAGGATTTGTCAATCCTCATTGTTTGTAACTGACAAGCTTAAGAGATAGGGTCGTGTGATCTATGACTCTTATTTTGACTATTTATAGTCTCTGCCATAAGTCTTATGCAATTTTATATTGCTAAGTCTACTAATATATGGTATGACTGAAGATCTATCAGCCCCATATAGCTATTTGAGTTGGATAGTTGGGTTTGAAGACATGTAGATATCTGAAAATTTCAGATTTTCCACTCAATAGATAACTTTTAGATAAGTGCTTGGCTTTGGGTTGAAATTTTTAGATCTAGTGTCTGAACCTACCCTGACACCTCTCTGAGGAGTGCCAAAGCATGAAACCATGGTCAGGGGTTTGAGGAGGGTTTCCTGACAGAGATATTTTAAGTGCTGGCTCTGAACTAAGCATTTATCACAAAGCTTGTAGAGGAATTGGCAATCCTCATTGTTTATAACTGACAAGCTTAAGAGATAGGCTCATGCGATCTATGACTCTTATTTTGAACATTTATGTTGGTTTTTATTATAAAATTTGTACTCTAAATAGAAATGAAATAATTCTGCATGGGGTTAATCCATCATTTAAGCTAATTAGTGCTTTGAAATCTTTAAAAATGTTATTTATTTAAATTTTGAAAGGGTGACCTATTATTTGTTTTCTATAACCACTAGTCTTAACTTTATTTTCATACTCTTAAAACATCAAATGTTTAAATATTATAGTTATTATCAAATTCCATGAAGGTGGAATTGAATTATTTAAATAGTAGAAAAAGGAGGGGGGGATCATAACATTTTTTATTAATTAAATCTCTCTCTCCCTTCCTCTCTCCCTCCCTACCTACCTACCTACCTTCCTACCTACCTTCCTACCTACCTACCTACCTACTTATCTATCTATCTATCTATCTATCTATCTATCTATCTATCTATCTATCTATCTATCTATCTATCTATCTATCTATCTATCTATCTATCTATCTATCTATCTATCCATCCATCCATCTATCTATCTATCTATCTATCTATCTATCTATCTATCTATCTATCTATTTATTATAGTGGCATAGTATATTATTTATATAAGTATCTTGGTAAAAATTTTGTATAAAACTGATAAAAGGCTGATAGGTCTGTAACTTATAATATCTTCTTTATCACCTTTTTTAAATATTAATATTATTACTGCATTCTTCCAATCATCTGGTACATCTTTATCATTTAGACATTTGGTATATAACTTTGCTAAAATTTTTCTATTTCTTCACCTGCTTCTTTTAATATATCAATTATAATTCCATCATTACCTAGAGCCTTTCCTTTCTTCTTACATTTAATTGCATGTTTCACTTCATCATTTAAAATTCTGGGCAATTCAGAAGATGTAATAAAAATAGGAAATACTTCTTCTTTATTACTATATAATTCTTGATATAAGTCTCTATCCATTTCATAATGTCATCTCTCTTTTTAGTAATAATTCCATCTTTTTTTCTTATTGCAGATATAAATTTCCTACCAATACCAAAATGTTGTTCTACATTCTTGAGACTTTTATTTTCTTCTACAGCTTTTCTTGCTAATACACAGTTATACCTTCTTATATCATTTTCAACTCTTTTCCGTATCATTTTACAAAATTCGAGATATTCAATCCTTTTTAATGCATCATTTTTGTATATCTTCATAACACTTATTTTCTTCATAAATTCTCTAGTCTCAGTAGAAATTTTATTGGTCAATTGCTGCTTTTTTCTACCAGGTACCTTTGTTGCAGTTTTTAAAAGTGTATTAGTTATTTTCATATTAATTTCATTCAAATCTGAATCATGTTCAAAATCTACTAATACTTGAAACCGATTTGTAATTTAAAATCATTAGAATGTTTCTGAAGATTAGGAATATCAACTGTAAAAATTATTTTTCTTAATAATTTTTGTCTCTCTAATTTTGCATTAACACGTATCTTACATATTACTAATGGATAATCACTTCCTGTGTTAAATTTATTAAGAACATTACAATCTTGAAATATGTATTTTCTGTTAGTCAAAATATAATCCAATTCTGCTGTACCTTCATTTGGATGCTTCCATGTCCATTTTCTTTTAACATTTTTCTCAAAAAAAGAATTCATAATATAAAGTGTTTCTTTTCCTGCAAACTCCACAAGTCTATGTCCGCTCTCATTTCTATTACCATAACCAAAATTACCTACAGTACTTTCATCTTTCATTTGTTTACCTATTCTAGCAATAACATCTCCCATAACAATTTTAAAAATGTTGTTTACTGTGAACGAAAGCCTTTTGTACATCCATATAAAAATCTTCTACTACTTCATCACTATGAGAACTTGTTGGGGCATCAAGAAACACTATGGTCTTTCTTCTCAGTTGCCTGATAAGGCAAAATGATTGTTTGTGTAAATGATAAATATTTTTCTAATACATATATACAATTATGATAGACAAAAATAAACCATGGCCCTTATTCCCAGAAAGCTGTAAAGTTACCAACCAAGGCAGCGGTTGGTGGCTGAAGGCAGGGGGTGCTAAAAATCTCCTGATTGCAGACCCAGGATGCCATTTGATGATGACTTTTTATTTAGGTACTTACAACTGCAGATCACTTTCAAATGAAGGAAGATTGCAAGAATTAGAAGAAGAACTGTCTTATATTAAATGGGACATTAATGGATATTGTGAAGTTAGAAGAAAAGGTGAAGAGACAATTGATTTAAAAAGTGGACATGTATTCTATTATAAAGGCACAAATATTGAAAATACAAGTGGAGTAGGATTCATTATAAATAAAACGCGGAAGAACAACATTGTGGAGATTGATGGTGTATCAGACAGAGTGGCAAGATTAGTTATACAATTTACTAGCAGATATCAAATGCAGATAATCCACAGAAGTACTTTTGGTTAATTCCTTAACCTGCCTCGACTGCCATTAAATTCAAAAAACAAAATGGAAGCAAATATCATCAACTTAAATCCCATGAATCCTGAATTTTAATGTTAGCAGTTTGTCTATCAGTTATATTCATTTTATATCTACTTATTAAAATTGCTTCCTTAATTTTTTTTATTATGTTTTCTCTCTTCATGAAAAATCTTAACACTTTCAATATCAAATTTATATTGACATGCACACACATCCACAAAAAATTTGATACATAACAAAAATGTAATGTTATGTACCAATTTTTGTGGATATATATTATCAGATATAGGTGAAACAAGGTGCAGTATGTAAAAAATATTAATGGTGGATGAATTGTTATACAAGCATTTGAAAAGTAAAAATAATACTGATTTAATGACTGCTTCAGTTTTCTTGGATCATAAAAGGGCATGTAAATATAAATTTAAGTTTGATATTGAAAATGTTAAGATTCTTCATGAAGAGAGAAACCCTAATAAAAGAAAAATTAAGGAGGCAATTTTAATAAATAGTAATAAGCTGAATATAATTGATAGACAAGCTGCTAACATTAAAATTCGGGATTCATGGGATTTGAGTTGATGATGTTTGCTTCTGTTTTTTTTTAATTTAAGGGCAGTTGTGGTGGGTTAGGGAAATAACCAAAAGTATTAAACCACTAAACATCACAGGATCATTACTGTATGGAGAGTTTGCCTATTTTAACCAAAAGTACTTTTGCAGATTGAAAGGTTTATGTAATAGTTAATTGCTGTTAATATTTATTATTTTTTGTTATATATCAGGGTTGGCCAAACTTTTAGACCTTGGGCACAACTTTTTTGGTGAAAGTGTAGCTGAGGGTGACTATGTTTTTTCAGGACTTCAAACTGGAAACCAGAAAAACGTTTTACCATCTATTTGTCATTTCTGGTCACGTTTTCACTATTTTATGTTTAATTTTCATAAATTCATAGTTTTATTGGTATTTAAATTTAAATTCCAAAAGATTCTGCTATTGGCAGTTTTTTGTGTTTTTCCACATAACATTATTATGGGGGTTAAAAAAAACATACCGAAGTTTCATTTTTTAAAAATATGTATTACAGTATTATACTAAGGATACTTTTGTAGCAACTGCATGATAAAAGTTCACTGCCTGTGTTTGTCCTAGTTATTCATTTTCGGAGGCCTCATCTATTTGTGTATATTTATTTTGTCAAATATATTTTAACAAACGTGTTACTTATTAAAATGAAACAATATTTAAAAAATGAATTATAAGTTACTGTTACCTTTAAAAACATTACTAAATGGCTTATAGAATTTAACAACATATAATTAACAATTTTTTATGTATACACATATTACGAATATTCTTATCATTATTTGGCGCCATTTTATTACATTTAGTGTAAAATTATTTTTGAGCTTTTACTTTACTTGTTTTGTGAAAATGATTAAAATTTGGGATCTTACAACGATAGAAGAAATAAAAAGCACAGGGAGGCTATGAGACAACCCACTGATTCCTATTTGGCAGAATTTGTCATGCCGCCTGTATAAAGATGAAGATGCATTTGTGGTGACGCACACTATTAAAGATTTCTACCCATAATATGAAGAATCTACATTTGTAACACACTCTTCCTATACTTTCTTTGACCAGCTTTTTATTTATCTATATTGAATTTTCATTAATTACAATCACTTGTAGTTTTGTATATTGTTTTTTTGGTTTTTTTTTAATCATATTTAAAAAATAATATTAAATACGATAGCTTTAGTCAGCCATCTTGTTTGCAAGATTGTTTTGATGGCCATGTAAATGGATAATTAAAACAAACATGGGTGACAAACTTCCGCCACACATCTTCATGAAATTATTAAAATTAAATAAAAAACAATGTTTAATAACAAATCATTTGATTGACCATAAAGACTTGTTACTTATCATTAGTGTAACAAGAGCCAAATAAACATATGATACATTATAATATCAATAAATATGCGCTTATAACGCTCGTTAAAATAAAAAACGTACAATTTCAATTTTAAAAAATCACTAAATTGAAAAAAGGGCAAAAAAATCTAATGCATTCTGAATTTGTGTATTGTAATCAATATTTAAGGCTTTTGTTACAATATTGCTATGTCTAGCTAATTTAAGAGTGCACTTCCTATGAGTACAAAACACTACTAAACAATTAATATTTAAATAATTTAATGAACGATCCTTAATAGCGTTTTAACTATTCACATATATATATATATAATTATTTAACATAATAAGGCCTGAAGGCATACATAAATAATAATTTAAATCAGTATGACCTGTAAGAGTCCTAGCTGGCTGTTCTCATGTTCGGAGGTCAGACCTCCTCACTCCATGTGCACAGATAAAACTCAAAGAATGAAGTCTCCTCTTGTTCATCAAATTAGTACTGAAGCATTCATTGTTCAATCCCTGAAATTGATTGGCTACTACTTCTGTCCATCCACTCAGGTAATTCTTCATTTTAATCTCCATACATGAATTTACATCTTTGTCTTTCTGATTTTAATTAATGAGTTATTTATATAGTTTGTCGTTTATCTCATAAAGGAAATGTAACTCGAATGCCTTTGTTTTATTTCATTAACGAGACTTATTCAACTCTCATTAATTAGACTATTATTCATTTTAGAAAATTGCATTTTTCTAATCTTAAAGTTATAAATCTTTTACTTACTAATTTTAAAAGAGGCAAAAACTCACTGTACGTATTGCCACACTGCAAGCTAGAGTAATCAATGGATGCCAGAAGGCTTGTGCATAAAATTCCCATCTAGTGCCTACTCATCCAATATCCCCAGACTAGTTTCTGACTTAAGAAATGGTGACGTGTAATGTTTATTGACTTAAAACTAATCCTGCCTAATAGGATATTGGTGGCTATGGTTATTAAAGAACCAAAGACACCAAAATGTATGGGTACTAAAATGAGTTCAGACTTATATGACTATATAAGCTGATGCGCTTGGATTGAAAATATTAAAGTGTTTTCAATTTAAGACTCATAGTTTTTTAGTTAAGTAGAGATGGAGAGTTGCATTAGATCCTAAGATCTAGGTGCAGTGCTCTCAGATCCAAGGCGCCTCACTGACAAAGTCACAAGCCAGAAACTAGTCTGGGGATATTGGATGGGTAGGCACTAGATGAGGATTTTATGCACAAGCCTTCTGGCATCCATTGATTACTCTAGCTTGCAGTGTGGCCATACATATAGTGAGTTTTTGCCTGTTTTAATAACAATTATAAGCAAGCATAAGAATGGTGATCATGTGATGTTTATTGGCTTAATTTTAAAAGAATGTCTTTTAAAATCCTTTAATTTATTAAACTCCTTACTTTTCCTGTATATAAGTTTTTACCTACATATATATGTGCATTTAAATATACACATATTAATTTGTATTTTAACTTTTATTTTAAATATTCCAAATACATTTAACTGCTAGTAATAGCACATCAAACAGGTTAGTA
Source organism: Epiperipatus broadwayi (assembly GCA_028023455.1). Classification (NCBI taxonomy): domain Eukaryota; kingdom Metazoa; phylum Onychophora; class Udeonychophora; order Euonychophora; family Peripatidae; genus Epiperipatus; species Epiperipatus broadwayi. The sequence goes on along the minus strand of JAQFVV010006249.1, from coordinate 2,771,473 downwards.
TATGCACAATGTTTCAAGAGATATTATTCTCCCCTCTTCTTCAGGTGTTGCTGGCCTGACCAGTGACAATACTAGCATGAGATTTGAATCTGGACCCTTAGATTCTTGAGTATTGAATTTTAAGGTAACATTCTACCCAACTTCTCAGTTAGAACATTACCTTAAAATTCAATACTCAATAATCTAAGGGTCCAGGTTTGAATCCCATGCTAATACTGTCATTAGTCAGGCCAGAAAAACCTGAAGAAAAGGGGAGAGTAATACCTCTTGAAATGTTGTGCATGTACTAACCTGTTTGATGTGCTATTACTAACAGTTGAATGTATTTGGAATAGTAAAAATAAAAGTTAATTTTTTCTAAAGTCATTCAATACTCATATCAGATAATTGAAATTGTCCAATATACAAATACAACTAGAACACCATTATCACAAAGCTTCAGGAAAACACATACATATCAAATGTGTACTGTGATGATCTAAATAAGTAAATATAAAAGCTGTAGTAGTTTTTTTGGGCATGACATGTCACTACTTTATCAAGTGCATAGCCATGTTTTTGCAATGACTTAACAACTTGTCAAATTGTGCAATATATTTTGATGGAAGAGTTATGGCCTATTTAAGTAAAAATTAAGAGCATTAATCTTATTCACTTTATTTGCATTGTATTTTCATCGTATACAATTTATTATTATTGCATAAAATCATCTTCACATTTTTTTCCAAAAATGCAATTGAAATACAAGGGGCGGCAGCTGTATTTTTATATTGGACTATTTCCATCATCTAATATGTGTGTTGAATGTCTTTAGAAAAGTTTAATTTTTAGTTAAATATTCCAAATGCATTCAACTGTTAGTAATATCACAGCAAACATTTAAACTTTTCTAAAGACATTCAACACACATATTAGATGATGGAAATAGTCCAGTATAAAAATACAGCTAGAACACCATCATCACAAACCTTCAGAAAAACACAAGGGGTGGCAGTTTTGATTTGATTAAAATTAGCATTTGTAAAGATTTAAATCCAAATTGATTGTCTGAAATCTTAGCTAATATTTATACTGTACATAATTTAAAAATTAATATTGATAGTACATATGACAAAAAATTATTTTTAATTTATGCCGAATGAAATTTATATTTTATTCTCCTTATTGCACTTTTTTTTACACATGAGATGATGTCTCCATTCCTTTGCAGATCTGAAAAGAATTACGAGATGACTTAAAATCGACGAAGCAGAATAAATGTTATTTTTAAATTACACTTAGTAATTTTTGATATTAATTGTATAAATCTGAAACCGTTGTCAAGCGTTAATGGCCTAGCGGTTAGCACAGCAGCCTTGCAAGCAGCTGGCCTGGGTTCGTTTCCCGGTCAACGCATTTGACATATGAAAAAAAAAATCTGAAACCGTTTTACTCTGTTTGCTCTCTATTATTTTTTAACTAAAAATATTTTAGATTAGCGATGGTAGCAGTTTCGATTTGACAGAAAAATTTAATTCAAAATTAATTGACTGAATATTTTAGCTAATATATGTACTGTTCGTTTTTACTTTTATGCTGAATGAATTTGCTATTTCTATAGTACTATGTTGATTTACATTCCTGTACGAATGAATCTTTTTATTTTTTTTTTTGCTTTTATGGTCATTAACAATGAAAATCTTTACTTTGGATATGTTATTAATGAAGTACTAAATGTTTTTTAAAAATATTGGATGAAAATTAAATTAAATACTGTACATTCGTTAATCGTATTTTAAGCTTATAATCAAAATATTGAATGAAGCACTATAATGTTGTGTTTTATGAATAAAATATGTGCTTTACAATTTCAGCAGGAAAGTCATTATTTTGCTTTTGGAAGAGATGACTTTAATAATTATTCTATGACGTCACCAGTGTTACAAAATGGCCGCCAAAAAAAATTAAAAAAATTTTTTTTTTACAATCGTTATGGTGAATAATTGATTGTAAATCAAAATAGTTGGTATAAATTGATGATGATCGCTATTGTGAATCCTCGTATAAAGGCTAAGTACCAAATGGGGTAATGGCATATATTGATTAGATTTACTAACTGTTTTCCATTTAATGAAAGTCTGAACAAAACTTTTTTATTAGAAAAAAAATATTAATGGCTTTATCATTTGGGAGTTCATAAAAAGTTCAAGCACCAAAATGGGAAAACCATGCAGGTTTTTAATTAAAATATATGCTAACAGTCAAAGTAATCTATTGAAAAAATAAAAACAGCATCATAATCACATTTTCCCCAGAACTATAAAGAATGTGTTTGAAATATGAATTTTTTTTACAGTACAGGCTTTTTCATACCTGCACTTCTATATGTAATATATAGGGGGTTTGAACTCAGAATTTCACATGACCCTCAACCATCAATGCTATATCTTTTCAAAATGTGTGTGATCAAATGTATCAGTGGTATGAGATAGCATGGATGGTTGAGGGTTGTGTGAAAGTCTGAGTTCAAACCCCCTATATAAAAGATGTGTTTATAATTACATAGAAACATAAACTACTTTTAATTTTTTTTTAATTAACTACTTTATTGCATTGTTAATCCTATACAAAATTAATAAACTAGCTAAACTAAGATTAATATTGCAATCAAGTTTGTGGCAAAATAATTTTTTTTTCCATGTGTCATAGCATCGGCCGGGAAGCGAACCCGCTAACCCAGGACAATTGCTTGTAAGGCTACTGTGCTGACCTCTCGACCACCAACGCTTGACAGAAAATTATTTTTTAAAAATAAATCTTATGAAAACTACTTTTATATATAACTAAAAAACAACAACATTAAAAGCAACAAATTTATTTAAAGAGATTGGGAGGGGGGGGGTATCTTTTTTACTAGTTAACATTTTTTTTTCTTCTAAAAACATGATGTAGTTATAAAAATAAAAATATTTTATATTTATTAATAAAAGTATTTTTTAAAAAACAAAATCTTTAAACAACAAAAAAATATTTAAAAATTATTCTTTTCTTTTACATATAATGCTAACTAGTTTTATTTATAGATGTACTTAATAACCTTCATTTTACTGCATATTGTAAAAACTTATGAATAAGACATACGAAAAGACAAATGACCCCCCATGATACATTTTACGCAGAAACAGCACTCTTCAGTTGGCCCAGGTCACAATTTCTCATATATATCTTTATCATATGTTTAGTATTTATTCATAATAAATTATTACATTTTAAATTTATCAGTATTAAACTTATTCCATCCACAACTTCGATACAATCCACTCTAGATAAATACATTAATGATTATCACTAATCATTTATTAATCTAGAGATTATATATTTTTTAAACCAGTTAAAGATTAATATATCTGTTTTTTAATTAAATACACATATGAATAATTTGACGTCATTTCTCTATTTTCATATGTAACATTTTTTTATTATAGATGTACTTAATAACGTTTAGTCAATGGATTGTGTCAAAGTTAAGGATGGAGTAAGTCAAAATGATAACATGTTCTGCCATTTTGTGTAGTTCTCATTTGTAAGTTGACCTTTACACTATAGAACTTTCGTATTTGCATAAAAACTCTTGATATCTAGAAACAAAAACAAAATATAAATTTATTGATGTTCTGTTTCAACTGTTCAAACTAACACCAAGGAACAATTACTGGTGCACATATTGTTTAAATGCTATCATGGTAAATTCAAAGGTCCAAAATTGACAAATAATGCCACTGGAATTAACTTAAGAAGAATTAATATATATTCCAATAAAATTTTTTTGGTTAATCATATTTCAATTGGCAAGAAAGAGAGAAGACTAATACTTCCTTTTCAGAGACTTGGTAAATCTAACATAATTTTCTCTCTCTTTCTCTCTCTCCACAGTTATTGTAGGCTTTAGTTATGGCAGATAGCAGCATTTACTAAATTACCTAAACAGTGCTGTCCTACCCAACATCTCCAGACTAGTTTCTAGTTATGAGTAGTCTAGAAATATTGCATAGGATATCACTGGATAGGGATTTATGAAGAACTATGCTTTGATATCCGTTGATTACTAAAGTTTACACTAGGTGGCATAACTGTGGTGAGAGAAAAAAAATGCTACTAAGCAGTAAATTGGTATCATTTGATGTTTTAATAGTTTTAAACCATGATAGTTTTAAACCCATATACATGGAGTTTCCACCAAATATTATTAAAATATATATATATATAGTTCATCTTAATAATTTAAAGGGTTCATCAAAGTTTTTGGAGTTTCTCTAAGTATCTAGATGCTTGAATAAATTATATTAAAACATTAGTAAAATATAGTATTAACGTTTCATTAATAAATTTGGCTTCATATAGAAAACTTAACTTGCTCATATATTTATAATTTTTTTCTAACACTTTATTTTGATTTTATTTATATTTAATAAAATTCTTCTTTTTGCAAAAATCCATATGTGAAAACATCACTCATAGGATTGCATAAATATTGAAATCTTGATATATCTTATATATATATAGTCTCACAAATCTTTATATATGTGTATACAGTATTATCAGAAACATTTTAAGGATGACGTAAGTATAAAAAGGCTTAAACTTGAAAACGATATAAAATTGAAACATTCCGTAAAAGAGAAGCATATATTAAAAATGTATTATATAATTAAAATAATAAATAAAAACTACAAGAAAAAATATGGATTACTGCAAGTAAAAAAAATAAGTAACAAATTAATTAGGAAACTATTGATCTCTCCAACGTGGGTTCAAATCCTTGGCCAGGAAAAATTTCAGATTTTCAGTTAAGCTTAGAATTTTTAGTACCAGTATCCAGCTTTTAGACAACCTATGTAATTATCCAATCATGGCTTATGTTTAACTAGTATTAGCTAGAGAATAAAACGAGATAAAAAACCAGCTCGAACTTTCACCGCTCGTTATTGGCAACTGCGGTGAACTGTATTTTTTCTATCAATGTATTTATTTTATATGCGGCTGTTCCTTTATTCAAAATATTTTATTTTTTAATCTATGCATGTTTTCAAATTAGTGAACGTTATATATATATATATACCAACACACATATGTATATATCTTCACGCCAAACACTCCTATTAAAAATCAACTTACCACTAATTGTTCCTTTATCTACTTCATATATATCTTGTTTAATTACGAGAAAAAACGGAGAACTGTTTTTATCCTGGGGTTGAAACTGGGCTGACGGCACGGTAGGATCACAGTTGGGAAATTTTGGAATAAATTTTTCTTTAGTTAAGGGAAGCGCCGACTGACAGTTATAATTTTTAAAAGCACATAAAAAAATAATTAAATTCCAGATGGTAAACATGTTTGAAGTACTTTTATAAAATTTTTCAACCTAACCAAATGCTGACTTTGACTTTTACGTTTGGTAATTTTAAAATCTAGTTTTATAAATTTCTGAGTTCCTTGATTGCGATTTTCCTCCCCTCTGTGCTTCAAAATAAAACAAAATGAGCTTGAATGAACACGTACGAAACTGACTGCAACATCTTTATTATCCTGGATCATTAGCATGTCGAATTAGATATATTCTTTCTTAATAAAAATATCCTGTTGTTTATTTAATTTAACCATTGAGTGATTCTCAAAATGGAAAATAACAGACATCACTTACATTCTATTTAGAGATAAACTTTTTTTAGTTACGAAATCTTTTTTTTAAAAAAGGCAATTTATTTAATAAGGACTAATATTTCTTTTAAACGCGTTATTTCCCTCAACAAGTTAGCCGATAACGAGAGGAACCGGCTTATGAACTAAAGATACTAAATCGATTTCTAGGTGAAAAGGAAAAAAGTCAATTTGGTATTAATAAGATTTTTATATGAATAGAATGCAAAAAGGAAAAAAAAAAAATCGTGGGCGTTTATATATAAATAAGTAATTGAATAACTTTATAGCTTCGGAATTCACAAGTAATTGAGCACCGGAAGTGCCAAATTTGAAATGAGTATGAGTGCCTTAAACTCGAATATCTGATATTCTATTATTGCATTATAAACCACGCAAGGTAGAGATGATATATAAACTTTTGTATAATAATAATTGGTACTGTGGTATTAGAGCTGCGACATGAAAAATTATAATCGTTTAATCATGAAGTTAATTAGGTTATTAAATCAAAAACATATTTTCAAATCTACATTTAAAAAACAACAACAATTTAACAAAAAAAAAAATACTAAAAGCATTAATGTGAAGAATAGTTAAAATGTGTGTTTAAATAAAATTGAGTGTGTGTTTGCACGTGCATATTCTGCATAATTTATTTTAATACATTGTACAGGCTTACACCTGCATTTCTGTATGCAATATATGCGAGATTCGAACTCCGACTTTCACACGACCTACAACTCTCAGTGCCATCTTATATTTCTGACTCACCTGATCACACCCATGTTGAAAAGATAAATAATCACCAATATACGTATTTTGTGACTCATCAATTGGTTCAGATTACCATCTCCACGCATATATACAATTAGTACTCAGCTTTATATTAAGATAACCAATCTTCATACTTTAATGAGTGCTGGTTTAGCACGAAATATGTATATTGGTGATTATTTATCTTTTCAGCATGTGTGTGATCAGGTGAATCAGCAATTTAAGATGGCACTGAGAGTTGTAGGTCGTGTGAAAGTCTGAGTTCGAATCCCTCATATATTACATATATAAATGCAGGTGTAAGCCTGTACAATGTATTAAAATAGATTATGCAGAATATGCACGTGCAAACACACACTCAATTTGATTTAAACACGCATTTTAACTATTCTTCACATTAATGCTTTTCGTATTTTTTTTGTTAATTTGTTTGCTTTTTTTTTAATGTAGATTTTAAAATATGTTTTTGATTTAATAACCTAATCAATTTAATGATTAAACGATTATAATTCTTCATGTCGCAGCTCTAATACCATAATACCTAATAATTGAATGCATTTATTCCTAAGGAGGTCATAAAAAGTATGAGCATAAAGTTGATCTGAGTTCCATGAATCTTGAATTCCAAAATCTGTCACTTGTATGATGCAGGTATAAAAAGTTTGGTTACTGGAGAAGTTGGCCATGATTCAGGGCTACTGAGCTCCAGAATCTCACTATTCTACCACTGCACCAAACCATACAGTGCATTAACTTTTATAAAAAAAAGGAGTCTGCAAAAAAAGTTTGCCACTAACTGATGAGACTCAGTGATCCATCTTTGAATTCTTAATAAAAAATGTACAAGGATACATTTTTAATGTTCACTTCATGCATTCTTGCCATTGTGTATGTTATTACCATAAGATTATATTCATGATAAATACATTTATGGATGATATGCTCACTACTATTCATTTCTTAGTAACCATATCATGTTAGCTTTTTTCTAATATATATCTTTCAGTATGGTGAAACATAATAGATGAAATTAATCATAGAATTAAACTTGATGGGAGTGGTTTTGATAGAAATAACTTGTTACTAAAAGGAGATATGCCTATATGTTTGGAAAAAATGATTTTCAATAAATGTGTCTTACCAGTTCTTACTAATGGATCTGAGACTTGGATACTTAATAGAAGAGTCATATAGAGATTTCAAACCACTCAAAAAGTATGGAGAAATGCATGTTAGAAATAACAAGAAGAGATTGAAAACAAAATACATATGTGAGAGAACAAACAGGTGTTAGAATTAAGAACTGAAGTGGAGTTGGGCTGTACATATTGCTAGAAAAGATGATAATAGATGGTCAGTTGACATTTTAAATTTGATTCCAAGAGATTGTAAAAGACTTCAAATATGACTACATGTGAGACATTATTATTAAATTAAGAATTGGCATCATGAAATATGGGAAAAAATTCTGTAAAAAATTATATGATATTAAATACCAAGAAACAAAGTAATTCCTTCAATGATCATAACATCTTTAATAATTCCAATTATTTCAAATGAAATTAAATCTGTTAAGAATATAAAAGGGCCAGGAAGTAATGGGATTATTATAAACATTTTAAAAGAAGCAGTTAATGAAATAACGAAATTGTTGGCTAAGCTAAAGATACCTTAAGTGTGTAAATGATGAAGTTTTATGAAATGATTGGACAAATGCAATGTGATATTGATATTTAAGAATGGTATGAAGGAAGACATTATAATTAATCAATATACAAGCCTTCCATTAGTTTTATATGAGATTATTAGTTTTTATAAGATTATTAAAGCATGTCGTATTGAGAGAACTTTAAATTTAAGCCAATAGAATGAATAAGAACTGTAGATTACATTCATATTACATAAATGATCATTAAGAATGTATTGTTATTATGCTTAATATTTGTAGTTATGAAAAGTCCTTTGATTCTAAAAGCTTTTTTTTAATTATTAAAACTTTAACCCAATGAAACATAGCATAAAACATCATGTGATCATCATTCTTTATGCTTACACAAGTTGTTTTTATGGAGGCTTTCAGATTCAAGGCTCCTCACTGATGAAAGCCATAGGCTAGAAACTGGTCTAGGGATAATGAATGGGTAGGCACTAGATAAAGATTTTATGGACAAACCTTTCTGCATCCATTGATTACCTGGCTTGCACTGAGTGGATCTACTATATGGAGAGTTTTGCCTCTGTGAATGAAACATAGACTTCGGTTGATTTTTATATTTATCAAAATTCAATAGCAGTGAGTAGATTACATGGTGATAGTATGATTAAAATTAACATTGCTTAGATCTCAAATCATTTATATTAAGTTTAAACAGCTTAAATTATTGATTGACTGTGAAACATTTTCAAAATATATGTTAAATGTTCAGATGATCAAAGAATTAGTGTGACCTTGTATTTAAATAAAAATAAAATAAATGGAATGGTTTTACTACTTGGGGGTTCATAAGAAAGTTGAATGCTGGAAGTCCCAGACCGGAATGATTTAAGAACCTTATGCTCCAGAATCTATCATTTAACCACCATACTAAACCATGCAGGGCAAAAATAATGAATGGTTTTATAGTTCAAAGGTTTTGAACATTATTATTGCCATAACCGGGATCCATTAAACAGGCAAATATATTCTCCTTTGAAATCAGACTAATAAATCATTTTTAACTTCCAAATGTCAATGCTATCAATTATTACATTGATAATAAACCTGATTTTTCTCAAAACTATTTATTAATATGCTTTCAAAACATATTCTATTTGTCTGGTTGAAGATGTTTACTTAACTTCTAGGAATATAAAAACTTCAATCGGTTACAAATCGAAGTGAAACATGGGAAATTAGCTTTTTCTTATAGAAGTTGCCTTGACAATAGATTAAAGATTTATGATTTAAAAAATAAGTTTAAAGACCATCTAGTAATAGGGTTATGTCTTAAGTGCTATATGATTGAGTTCAGTAGTAAAGTGATGGCTAAAGATTCCTAAATTAAAACTCAACCTATTAACTCCATTACATGAGACACACATAATCTTCCCAGTCACTTATTTGTTCATTACAGACAATTTCTGATAAATATAAAAGTTCATTCTATTAGATCTACCTTTAAGTAAAATAAAACAAACGAATAACAATTTATGATGTTTTAGCTGACAAAGAGGTATTCTGGCAGTCATGTATTATAATAGTTTACAATTTAGTAATTGAATATTTTAAAAAAATATTATTTTCCAATGAGGCATCTGTTAATTGGTTGTAAATGCCTGAAAGCAGAAATGGTACAAATAATGAAGCTGTGGAAGAATAAATATAAACAAAGTGATTATACAGAAAGTGGATTATTGGTTTTTATGCTGGGCTTGAGAAAAGATAAGGGGGATTTAGATATAAAGGCCATGGAGATGACAAAGATTATGTTGTGGAAATGGGATGGAGCAAGATATGAGAAAACTTAGGTGGAAAATGGAAATGGAAGGTAAGTGGCTAACAGGTTTCTCTGGACATAGTTGCTGAGAGATTCCTGACTCTGTCTATGGAGAAGTTACAGTGCATCACATCACATAATAAATATGATGCAGTTAGAATTATATGGAACAGAGTGGTAGTAGCAGGATTAACATATGGTAACGATGTATTATGGGTTAGTAAAGGAAGTTAGATTACTAAGAAAAAGTATAAAGAGAAGTTAGGAAGACATGCATTAGATGCAGATATGTGGATAGCAAATGAGACAATTCAAGGAGAAATGGAGTGATCAAGTTTTTATATGAAAGACGCAAAAAGCAAAATGAAAATGTTTGATAGAGCAGTTTATGGATAATAAGAGAATATCCAAAATAGTATTTAATTAGGTTATGAGTAAAGGTCAGACAACAAGAAGATTGGATAAAAAATTTATGTCAGTGGCAAGGAATGGGATAGAAGAATAGATTGCATTAATAAAGAATAGGGAGTTGAAGAAATGGAGAACTAGTATGAAGAGTAAAAAGAGTTTAAATATATATAGAAGTAAATGGAATATTAGTGTTAATTTATGATAATAGCAAAAAAAGTAATTTACTGAGTAAGGCTCAAACAGCATCTTTAACGACAAGGGAATGTGGATGATTTAGTTTGCAAGTTGTGTAAGGAAGGCATAGACACTAGCATCTGTTAATTGAATGTAAATGCCAGAAAGCAAAAAGGGTACATATAATTAAGTTGTGGAAAAATAAATATAGACAAAATGATTATACAGAAAGTGGGTTATTGGTTTTTATGCTGGATTTGGGAAAAGATAAGAGGGGGGTTAGATATAAAGGTCATAGAATTGACAAAGATTGTGCTGTGGAAAAGGGATGGAGCAGGATAGAGAAGCATATGGGAAAAACAGGGTGGGAAATGGAAAGGGAAGGGAAGGTGGTATAACAGGTTTCTCTGGGCATAGTAGCTGAGAGATTCCTTACTCCAAGAATGGAGAAGCCACAGTGCATCACATCACTTCAACATCACATTTTGGAAATTAATGCTAAAATAGAAATCTTCTTTGGGTAAATTATATTTATGTTTACTCAGAATTTTGTTACATATATGTATTTAATTAAGTAAAGTGAGAATTATATTTTCTCAAGAAACTGTAAAATAAATTCACCATCTTCACTTCATTTTATGTTTATACACTAAGTTAGTAGATAAAACAGCCTTTATTAAATATAACTCACAGTAGGGCAAAGACTTGTCCAAAGTTCCTCAGAGATAATGAAGACAGTACTCACTATACTTTCCAGTCATTAAAGTTGTAAAGGCATAAACAGTTTTCCATGCTTGCTTTATTCCTTTAATTAAATTAAGAATAGATAAATATCCGTCTTCCAACAAATGAATAATTACTTGGTTGTCTATGGATCATGTTTGAAAGAAAAATTTTAAGCCTCTTGAAAAGATTTTCATTCAGGCTGGATTCAAACCCAAGTAGAATGCTATATCTAACAATGCTCTTTATCATAAGAATAATTAATATGATACTTCAACATATAAAGGCAAAATTACTAAATTCTAAATCTTAATATTGGCTGAGTCTTTCAGAGCCTGTTTATTCCATATTCATAGCCTTAATGTATTAAATTGAGTGTATGCAAATTTATGCAAAACAAATCAGACCATCCTTTTTTTGAAATTTCGAATCACATGTCTTTTCTATTTATAGCATTTATGTCACTAGCAATGAAGTAAGCCTCCTTGATTTTCTTTTTGGCATCATTTCTCTCAGTACACATTATCTCAGCCCTGGAAAGTTCAAATAGAAAAGACACACGTTTCGCAAATTCAAAAAAATGGATGGTCTGATTTGTTTTGCATAAATTTGCATACAATGAGTTTAATATATTAAGGCTATGAATATGGAGTGAACAGACTCTGAAAGGGCTTAGTCAATATTAAGATTTAGAATTTAGTAATTTCGCCTTTATACATTGAAGCGTATCCCATTAATTACGAAGAACTGGCGAAACAAATTTATTATTACATAAGAATAATGCATATTACATTTTTAATATTATTTTAAAGTTAGTATAGTTTTTTGATATGTTTAACAATATTTTTTTTCCTAAGCTAGTTTTAAGGGTATTAGACTTTAAGTACAAACATCCTTCAGAAAGTGTTTAACTAAAATTAATACAAAAGAGTTTATTGATCTTCACCTAGTTTCGCCTGATTAAAGATAGATTAGATTATTTTTATTTTATAAGAATCTATAAAATCCGGTTTTTTTTTAATGTTTATTAGTTTAGATATTTTTTCTGTTCTTCATTCACATAAATAAAAGATAATACAGCGTTTAAATAGCCCACCATAAGATGAGGACCTCTCTAATTACCTCTCATAGAACATAGAAGATCAGCAGTTATTGGTTGATGGAAATATAAATAGTTTTCTATCTTACAATCCAGCTAGGAATAGTGAGATATCCAATTTCAAACCAATATTGGTAGTTAATTTTTCTACAAGTTGGTTATCATAAAAAAAAGTATTCTGAAAAAAAAAAATTCAAGGTCATTAAATCCAAACCCATGTCATAGATATGGCAAGCACACCACAACCTCTTATACTATATATATATATTTCCAAATTTGTTATCAGTACATTCTGATATGAACTCCACAATATAATAACTATCCAATAAAACACAAAGTTAAATGACCATTCACTCTTTCCATGCATATATTTCATGAATAGTTTCCACTTGTCAGGAATCCAAAGTTTATATATGTAGTCATTAATATATATATATATACAATAAATAAAATGTCCGTTAATTAAAAGCAAAATTGTAATTATAATTAAAATAATAAATTTAACGATTTACAAACTATTACAAACAATCATTAAATCTGCAGAAGTACTTCTGCGGATTTAAGGATTGTTTGTAATAGTTTGTAAACCATTAAATTTATTATTTTATATATATATATATGAAAACCAAAAAAACAAGTTAAACTTGCTAACGCTTGTATTTATGATCAATAGATGGCATTTTACCAAAAACACCATCAAAGTGTATGTTTGTTTACATAAACGTCAGACTAAGCATTCACTATCTCTATTGTTAGTTCCATCCTTAGCTAACGATAGAGATAGTGAATGCTTACTCTGACATTTATGTAAACAAACATACGCTTTGACGGTGTTTTTTGGTAAAACGCCATCTATTGATCATAAATACAAGCGTTAGCAAGTTTAACTTGTTTTTTTGTTTTTCATAAATGTACCTTTGAAGTTTTCTTGCAATGATATATATTGCAGAGGCTTCTACTATGTGGTGAAACTGAACTGATATCAGACCCATATAGCTATCTGGCTTGCTATGCTGAATTTGAAGACATTATGTGTCTAAAACATTCACGCTTGCAAGCTGAATAGAAATTGTTTCATAAATGCTCGGAGTTAGTGTTTAGATCTAGTTTCTTATTCCTATCCTTCACTGATGATAGCAAATCAGCTTGAAATCATGATCTGAGGGTGGAACTAACGATAGAGATAGTGAATGCTTACTCTGACGTTTATGTAAACAAACATATGCTTTGATGGTGTTTTTGGTAAAACACCATCTATTGATCATATATATATATCATAATGGTCAGGAAAGAGATGGAATATTTGGAGCATAGTGAAGTGGATAATTTAAAATAGAATAGTAGAGACATTGAATGAGAATGAACAAGTAGATATACACAAACTTGATAACACAGTGACACTTCGTTTATAATGGTGCAAAGATATAGAGGTCATTAAATAAAATAAATATTACCACAACATTTAAATCTAAGTACATCATTGCACATGTTTCATGCAGGTCACATTATTAATGATATATATATGAACGTAAATTCACTTGTGGTGATGGTCAAACCAAATACTTATAACAACTAAATAATTTGTAGTTAGTTTTAGAAGCAAGTGTTATAACCCCTGGTTATCTTTATCCCTCACAAAAGTAAAACCAAAGGATCGAATCTGCCAAGGATAACTTTTATTTATACTGATATCTAATGACTCTGAGAACTTTTTTGTTTACAAATTTATTTTGCCGAGCCAGGATCGAATCCTTTTCAGGTTTTATTAAATCTCCATTGTTTAACACTGACTTCCATATGATGGACAGTTCTTAAATACAATAGATCAAGACATATCAAATTCTTTAAGTACCATATAATAAGAACAAATATATCAGTATTCCACAATAAACAAAATTACAAAGCAAACTGATATTAAAACAATGCATTGACGAAGTGTTTTATAAAAAAAATAATACTTCATTAATATTATTCAAACGGAAGTCAATCTCCGATAATGTGCTATTTCTTAAATATTATAATTCTCTGCATACTCTCCCGCCGGTAAGAATTTAAAAAACTTAAGTGAATCCCTTAAGTTTAAAACGAACATTCTATATACACCAATTCTGACAAACCATGCTTAAATCAGAGCTTGAGTCTATTGTGTGCCTGATGTTATAATGAAATATTCAATTGTACAAATCTATTTATAATATTTAAGAAATAGCGCATTATCGGAGATTGACTTCTGTTTGAATAATTTCAAAGTTTTTAGCACTTTATAATAATAGGTTTACATTTTATAAGTCACGTTTGTCTAATCGTACGTAGCTAAAAATGAGACACTGTCTTTCTCCTACGATGGGTTAATAGATTTGTACAATTGAATATTTGATTATAACATCAGGCACACAATAGACTCAGGCCCTGATTTAAGCATGGTCCGTAAGAGTTGGTATATATAGAATGTATGCTCTAAAATTAAGTGATTCCCTTAAGTTTTTTAAACTCTTACCGGCGGCGGGAGAGTGTGCGGAGATTTATAATATTTAAGAAATAGCGCATTATCGGAGATTGACTTCATGTTTGAATAATTTCAAATTTTTCAGCACTTGATAATAGTAGGTTTACATTTATAAGTCATGCTTGTCTAATTATAGGTGATTAAACATGAGACACTGTCTTTCTCCTGCGATGGGTTAAATAGATTTGTACAATTGGAATATAGCACACAATAGTCTCAAGTCCTGATTTAAGCATGGTCTGTAAGAGTTCGTGTATATAGAATGTACGCTCTTAATTTAAGTGATTCACTTAAGTTTTTTAAACTCTTTCCGGTGGGAGAGTGAGTGGAGATTTATAATATTTAAAAAAATAGCGCATTATCGGAGATTGACTTCCGTTTGAATAATTTCAAAGTTTTCAGCCCTTTATAATAATAGGTTTACTTCACTAATATCACTTTTAGAATCTCATGTGATTAATGATTGTTTTTCAACATTTCAAATAACCCACAACTAATGGTAATAATTAATAAAATATCAATTTTCTCTTTCAAATATATTTTAATAATGGTGAGAATAACATCTTCAAAATGTATATGCTATATTAAAATATAAATCAATATTTGCAAGGATAATTAATAAAAACAAAAAGTATTTAAGAAAATAATATTTACACAATTCAATGGAAACGAAAATCTTACCTATAATATTTGACTGTATGCATATAGATAACTCTAAGCTCTCTAGATGGTTATCAATTTGTATTGCTCAGACTATGACACTTTTGTTCTAGTAAGCCAGGATTTATTTCCTTTGTAGTTTGAATACAATCATCGTACAGTTTTCTTCCAGGGTTTTGATTAATGATGAACTGTACGTTTTACAACAGCTTTTGAAAATCTTCAATAAGTTATGCAATATTCTGCCATCTAGAATGATAATTTCTCAGTTAGTTCAATATATTTTTTCTATGATACTGGGACTAACTTGCAGTATATTTTATGTATAGAACAAGAATAGACAACATATCTGGTGCTACATTGATTGATGCTGACAAAGCAGATACATGTTTAGGATATCTTACCTCAACACATAGACTAAGATAAAGCTGCAAGCTGAGTTGGTCATTGTTTTAATGGTATAGATTTAAAATATTGTCTGAAGTGATGGCTAACTGAACTAAATTAGCTTATAGTCAGGTTTATTGCATCAAACAGCTAATAGACAGTACAGAAGCTGTACTTCTTTTCTAATTTCTTTGTAGTATCTTAACGTTTGGCTTTTAAGATAAGCAGCTATGGTCTTCTTTGATTTAGCTTACTTTACTGGTGCAATGTTTACTTTGCTTTTCTTTTTAAATCTATTTCATACATTCAACACATCGTGCTTTACTTTTTTAAAAAAACATGCTTCTTTTAACTCAGGTGTTAATTTGACCATATGCTGGAGTATTTTTCAAAACATATTGAAAGCTTTTAGCTTATTGTTAGTTGTAATTATATCTTCTTTATTCGGAAAACAACTTTAATCACCCTTGATTTAATCTGTTAATAGCTTTAATTAATTCTGATTCATTTACTTAATAATTTGAAAATAAAATTTGAATATTAAAATAGTACACGCATGATAATTGCAATACAGTATATTGAAACAGATATACTGTTCCACGTGTACATATATTCAAAAGACCCCCCCCCCCATTTAAAAAAGACTAGCATGATTTGATCAAATTAAAAAAGAAATAAAGCAAAAAGTTTATAGTTAAAAGAAAATCATTATTGATTTTATAGTTTTAAATTACGATGTAAATAAAAGCTGGCATTTATTAAAAAGATTACATTTTTAATTTTTGGAACGAGGTTTTCGAATAAAGTGTGATAATATCTTGAGACAGTCTTTTTCAAATTGGAAAACATGGCTTCTTCTTGTGATTTTTTATCTATCCCACCAAAACTAATGTCCAATCTTTAAGAAGAGATAAGCACTCCGGCTTAAATGAAAGCGGTGAAACAAATAAAATACAGTGGGCTGAGCTGCATAATCAATCTGGAGATCAGAATATAAATAGTCAAGTTGGAAGTTCAGGGCAGATTAGATTGGATTTTTAAAGAAAAGAGACTTTGAATAGATTTTAAAAAGTTTTTCAAGCAGATTTTTTAAAAAGTAGAAAAAGTGAAGAGTTAAAATATTAAAAGTTTCATCCAAGTGTTGCTTGACTATTAAATTGATACCTGATTTTAAGGGATCTAAGAATACAATAATTATAGCCACTGGTAATAATGGAAAAGGAACATATTATTAAAGATATCACAACGATGAAAGGCTAACCCTTAACAGCTTTCTCTCTTCATCAAACCATGATTCTCCGAGATTTGCATGGGTAATCATCATGATAGTGAATACTGCCGTTCAGAGTAAATGAAACACCCCTTTTGATGGAACAGACTGGATAAAAAAAAAATGAAGGTAACAATTTTATAAGAATATACAATACTTATATGTGTTTATAAAAGAACAAAGAAAACATCTTTCTCAAAATGAATTATGTGAAAATATGTTTTATTAATGATAAATATTGAAAATATCTATAATCAAAAGGCATTTTATTCAATATTTATACGTGTTTATAAAAATAAAAATATCTATAATCAAAAGGCATTTCATTCAATATTTATACGTGTTTATAAAAATAAAAACCCAAACAAACATCTTTCTTAAAATGAATTATGTGAAATACGTTTCGTTAATGATAAAGTATAAATATTAAAGATATCTATAATCAAAAGGCATTTTTAATAAGAATTGACTTCTCATCTGCAGATACATTTGAATTAAGAATAACTCAATAAAAATTACAAACGATTACCTACATATTGATTGTATATAAATATTACACATAGCTATAATTAATTAAATTATAATAACGTATTTATAATTTAGATAAAATTAGAAAATATCAAAATGAAAATATACATACAAAATGAATGTATTTAGTAGATTTATATTATATTGTGAACCAATTCAAACAGGTTATATACATACGAATTGAGAAATAAAAATACCAAACCAATGAACCTAGGATGTGCATATAGCATGGATTCAAACCTGGATTTGGATAACCATGAATAAAAATATATGTATTATGCTTTAACTAACTTAAAGTTAACTGGAACTCTGAATTAGACATAAAATGTAAATTATTAAAGAACTTGCATTCTTTAATTCATATTGCCCTATTATTGGATACATACCAAGATGCACAATGGACTGTAAATAAACTATTTGTGAATTAAGTGGAACTCGGAATTAGGTGTAAAATGTAAATTGTTAAAGAATTTGCATTCTTTAACTCAGATTGCCCTATTACTGGATGTATACTAAGATACACAATGGACTGTAAATAAATATTTGTGGAATTAAGTGGAACTCTGAATTAAATGCTACCAGTTGTCTTCATTATGCTCTCTGTTGTCTTGATATATCACACTCCTCTCTGTGAATTCACTAAATGATTAAAGAGATAAACTGTTAAAGAATTATTGAAAAAAGGACTTTATTATACTCTCAACAGATTACATTTTAAGTCATATATAAATGTTATAGGAAGTAGGCCAAAGAGATACGAGGGACTGTCAATGAAATATTTTGTTTGATGGACATTTATTTAAACCTGTTATTAAATAAAATTATTGTTACTTAAAATTAATGTTACTTATCCAGTTGTTCAATTCTATTTTTTGTGTGTTATTGCATCACTCATCATTCAGTGCACTTGTTCACGAGAATCTCATGCCTCCTGAGCTATGTCTGGCATAACTAGACCTAAGTAAGTCAGGTTGTAGTGAGATGGAACTCTAGTGGTGCCGTTTGGAAAACCAAACACAGAAATGTCTAGATGCTTCCAGCCTCTATGGTGCTACATCCTCTGATGAGCAGGAAATATTGTTGTAGGGGGAGGGTTTAACATCTGCATTGGGGAATGCCAATCGATAGTCCCTTCCTGCAATATGCTCATCAGGAAATTGTTACAACCGAGGTAATAAAGGGGTTGTATGGGGGTCTGGTTACAATATATAATCATAATAGGTAGAAGATAAGAGTGGCCGCTTCTGTCTATTAAAGTCGTTAATCTTGTGTTAAGATTTGTAGAGGTCTCTACTATCACATCTAGGCACATAGACTTAAAGTTATAGCCTTAATGATGCACTTAACAAATGATTAATTACAACTATAAACTTGAATTGTACAAAATTTCAAAAAATTGTTGCTGCAAATTAGTATTAACATAATCAGTCCAGAAATTTTGATTCTCTATATATCATATTTGCAGCATGGATTGATCAAATTATCTCACAAATTGAAACTTTTTATACTTGCAACGAATCATCGTTTTACTTTCTACAATAAGTGTTGATTTATCAATTTGAACTGCCTTCAGAATGTATTACATTAACTGATTTTCATAAGTTATTAATTAATTCATTTTCATCTAAGTAGCTTTCAAAATTTTACCAAAATAAGTGTTGGGCACTTGCACCTCTCATTAAATAATTAAACTTTCATTTATTTTGCTGTTTTATTTATTTATTAAGTTCTCTAACAATGTGAAAAAATCTCAAGGCATTATTATGATTTTTAAAAGTAAATCAAAATATGCTTGCCTATCTACTTTGAGACCTGATTCACAAGTCATGTAAGAAATGAATTTTAAAACAAGATACTTATTTTTCAACATCATTTCTGACATGGATGAACTTGAATCTTCATTCTATCAGTCTTAAGCAGCACTGGAGACTATTTTCTGTCAAAATAGTAGCAATTCTCTTCATGCAACAATGTCACCCAGTCCAAGTCTTAGTAATTAATGAATGCTGGAAGGTTTGTACATCGAAATCATGTGATGTTTAGTGATTTTTGTTTATTACCTCAGACAAGTGTCTTCTTATAATTTTGGAGGAATTTGAAAGAATTTTTGAACCAGCTTAATACTTTGATGTGGTTTGATATGTTTTGCAAAGAAAATACTATTTATTAATTTATTTGGCAGGAAAACCTTTATCCACAAAAATATATGACAATATGGTATTTTTTGTTATTATTCTACAAGTGACACACTATTGATCTCACGTCCTCATTTTACAGCTTTTTTACATTGCTGAATTTTTTAGATTTAAAGAATAGATTTTCTATTTCCTCAATATAAATTACACTGTTCAAAATGTATAAACATTGATTTTTACTATTCTTTTGTTTACATTACAAATGCATTCTGTAATACTGCATAAATTTATTTTATTAATAACAATATTATATTTAGTTTTATATCAGTAAAATTTTTATGGCAATAATTAAAATGGCGAATCAAAACAATCATTTACTTTTATTTATTAATACCTCTATTATTTTTTAATTTTACGTTTAAACTGAAAATCAGCATCCATTTAACAAATCAATGAATTTTTTCTACAGTACAGACTTTTTCATACTTGCACTTCTATATGTAATATATAGGGGGTTTGAACTCAGACTTAAAAAATATGTATAAAAATGCAACAGCAACAATTAGATTACATAATGATAGTAGGAAAATCAACATTGAAAAGGGTGTAAGACAGGGTGACTCCATATCTCCAAAACTCTTTTACTGAAGTGCTGCAAGAAGTATTTTGTGGATTAAAATGGAAAGCTAAAGGAGTGAAAGTAAATGGAGATTATTTAAGTCATTTAGATTTTGCAGATAATGTAGTTGTTTTTGCAAATAATGCTTCAGAGCTACAGGAAATGTTGCAGGAGTTATCAGATGAAAGTAAGTTAAAAAGACTAAAGTAATGTTTAATAGATTTTCTCGAAATATGAAAATAAAGATTGATTATGATGAGTTAGAAGAAGTTAACAGTTACAAATACCTTGGTCAGATTATTAATACAGAGAGAAATACAATTGATGAAATTAATCATAGAATTAAACTTGGTTGGAGTGCTTTTGGTAGAAATAACTTGATACTAAAAGGAAATATGCCTATGTGTTTGAAAAGGAAGATTTTTAATAAATGTGTTTTGCCAGTTCTTAATTATGGATCTGAGACTTGGACACTTAATAGAAGAGCAACACAGAGACTTCAAACCACTCAAAGAAGTATGGAGAGATGCATGTTGGGAGTAACAAGAAGGGATCGAAAACGCAATGTATGGGTAAGAGAACAAACAGGTGTTACTGACCTCATTGAAAAAATTAAAAAACTGAAGTGGAGTTGGGCTGGACGTATTGTTAGAAGAGACGATAATAGATGGACAATTGAAATTTTAAACTGGATTCCTAGAGATTGTAAAAGACCCAGAAAGAGATTATATGTGGGATGGATGGATGAAATAAAAAAGTGTGCAGGAGTGATGTGGAGAAGAGAAGCTAAAGATAGGAAAAGATGGATTGAACTTGGAGAGACCTTCATCCTGCAGTGAATTGATAATGGTTGGTGATGATGATGATCTGAACATTTTAACTACTGCAATCTGCTATAAACACACACACCCATGATATACAGTTGGAAAAATGAGTTGTGAAGCTGTTATTTAAAATATTGTCACATTGAGCTTGATTATTAACTGCAAATGTAAAAAATAAAACATATTATAGCTATTATTATTTTATTTGTTATCATTAGTATTAGATGCCTATGACATGTGGTGTTCATATTTTCAAATATTTCTTTGTAGTAAAGAATCATCTCTTCGATTTTTTGGTTACTCTGACATATATTTATTACTGTGATGAAGCATTACATTACCTTAATGATGGTTGTCCTCTTTTTCATTACAAATCTTTCCAATACTTATCTTTTTCATTGAATTGGATTCATTTTGGTACAATGAAATAAAATAGTTTTTGCTTGATCATTGGTACTTCAAGTAAGTATACTTCCTCATTTTTTGCTATAAATTCTGTTTTTAATAAACTCCAAAAGCACCACAATCTAAAAACACCAATATTTTTCATAGTAATTTCTTTTAGTGTCCAACTTACTCAACCATACAAAATCACAGAAAATAACATATCTTGAACAAGTTAGCTATTTATTTTTAAAATATCACTAAAAATCGTTTACAGATATTTATTTCATTGTAATCCTGCTTAGTTGACTGTTAAATATTATTATTGTTAATCAATAAACTGAAGAGAACATGGTTGTCAGACATTTTCATATGCTCATTGTCACTTTTGTAAATCAGTTTTTGACCATATAGACATAATTTTTGACTTTATACTTAGCTGCACTCCTAAATTTCTCTCTTGTATTAACCTTTTTTGATTAAAGGGCTTGGAATTATAATTTAATCTCACTTTTGTTAGTTGAACATGATTCTGTTTTATGTAAACCTAACTTCAAAGATCCATACAGAATAATCTTTTCCCTTATTAGAAGCCTATTTACTCACCATAATTCACATTTTAACTTTTTTCTTATTTTCATCATCATTTATCCAATTTCCCTGAAGTATAAAAGCTAAAAACTGTTAAATAATTTCACAACTAAGATACTTTGTTCTCAATAAACATCACATGATTACCATTTCTTATCCTTGCTTGCTTATAACTGTTATTAAAGCAGGCAAAAATCATGCTACATATTGCCGCTCACTGCAAGCCAGAGTAATCAGTGAAATTCCAGAAGGCTTAGTAGAGATAAAAGGTGGCTGATAGAGGGCTGCATTAGATCCTAAGATATCAGTGCAGTGCTCTCAGATCCAAGGCTCCTCACTGATGAAGGCCACAAATCAGAAACTGGTCTGGGGATATTGGATGAGTAGGCACTAGATGGGGATTTTATGCACAAGCCTTCTGGAATCCATTGATTACTCTGGCTTGCAGTGAATAGCAATACATATAGTGAGTTTTTCCTGTTTTAATGCTTTGTTATCCTGACTTATCTTGGTTTTAGTCTTTATTTTCATCTTAAACATTTCAATAGGCACCATGACTAGAAAGAAACATTTTATTCCTATTCTAAATAAGGGATGGACAACAACTTTGCTTTAAATTTTTTTCTACATATATCTTTTCTCTCTTCACACACAACACTTCAATAAATAATAAAAAAACTTAATCATTGAATTAAAAACTGCGAAGGTATAGTCACTTATGAATATGATCATTTTACTTTTTGTATTCCATCAAAAGTTGTCATATCTGACCTTACCTTCATAAGTGGACTAGTCCAGATTCCTTCCTTATTTGATTGGATTGAGCACTCATTGCTGCTAACCAATGTATAAACATGTGGCTAATTAATGTATAAACATGGCCAAAGGATAAAAACAAATATGGCCAATGTGTAAACATGTGTATAAACTCTTACCATTGGTTAGGCTCTCTGAATCCGACTGCTGCCAATAAGGTAGAGGATCTTGCAATAAATACTCAGCCTTTTTGGATGCAAAGGATATATATATATCTCTTTATGGATATACAGAGAGAACGTCTGTCTAACCTAAACAACAGTACATGCTCTACAGATAGAGAGAATGTCTGTCTACTTGAACAGTTGAATGTGCTCTTCATTGAAACCACTTCCAACAGTGAAGGTATTTCTAATATATTCACTACCGATATGTCTACACAATGAGGCGTCCATGATAGGACTGGAAGCTGCTATGACTATGGCAGACTCAAGGCAAGCTGTTTAGTACATCTGGAAGAGTCATTTAAAAAACTCAAGACAAGCTGTCCAAAACAGCCAGAAGAGTTAAGACTAGAACTCACGAGGCAAGCTAAATATACAGCTGGAAGTGAGTCCAGTCATTTGGTATGACCAGCACAGTATTAACTACCTTTATCTACATACAACTGCATTTTGGGAGAATTCATATTATTTTGTATATTACAGTTGCTTTGAGTCTGAACACTGCAATTCAGCCAAACATAAAATACAAAAACAGGAAAAATGATACTGTAATTTCTATTAAATCAATGTGATATTCTTTTATGTTATAGTAATATTTTGAACAGATGGAAAAGATGTTGGTCGGAAAGTTTGTGATGATACTTATAATTATATATTAGACTATTTCTAGCATCTAGAATTAATTGTTAAAAGTGAGACTTTATTCAAACTTTCCATTTATATCCAGCTGTTAATAATCTATTAACTTTGCTTTTAAGAAAAAAAATAGAGAAATCACAAGTACCCTTTTAGGTAAGTATATGAAATTTCTATTGATGGTTGTCTTTGACACAAGAATCTAGTTGATTAGAGTTCTGGTTAAATTGAGTTATCAGGAAACTAAAAGTCCTAAGATCGAGCCCTATGTTATTACTATCACTTGTTAGACCAGAAAAATCTGAAAAAGATGATACTACTACTCAAAACTTTGTGTTATGTATTAACCAGCTGCTATTAATAATGAAATGTATTTGAAAAGTTTAAAAAAAGTTTGATTTTTTTTTCAAGTCACATAGTTAATTTTAAATGATGGAAATAATACAAAAAGATGGAACAAATATATTAGTTCCTTTGTAATATTAAAAATGAAATACTTCTGATACTGATGGGATTGCATTGCACAAGGTGATGCACTGGTAGAGTATTTGACTCTGGAGTGTAAGGTCATAGGTTTGATTTCAGGTCTGGAATTTCCAGGGCTCAAACTATCCCTGAACTCCCAAGTAGGAAAACCATTACATTATTATCATTTATGGACAAAATTCTTGTAGAAAATTTTAATAGGTAATATGCTAGCAAAAATATGATTTTTAGAAGACATGGATGATGATTTTGTCAGATGTTGCATATTTGAGCGTTTTCTTTATCTTTGTTCCATCTTTAGCCAACATCTAGACACCCATTTATTCATCAATGCTGGAAAAACTGAATCATCTGTGGATTGACTATTTGAAAAAATAATCCTGAATCTAATAGGAACCTGAAAAGTATTTCATTTTCATATTTACCCACTTAGATTGCAATTCGATTTATAGACATATCATATGGATAGATCACTTCTGATGTTTGTTATGTCATAGACAGTATAAGGGTGTATGAGGAATTTTGTTCTCTTAACATCAAATTTGACCTAACCTTCCTGGACAATAAGCAACAACATTTGATCATCAGTGAGTTTACCAATATTTGCTCCCCTCTTCCAATATAATTTACTCAAATATCTCAATAGGGAAAACTTTATTGAACATTTCACATCATTCGCTATTGAAGTCAAAGCATATATAATCCATTTTAGCGCAGAATTATGTACAAATATAATTCTCTCAGAATTCTTTAATTTTACTTTCAGAAACATGTGTTCTATTCTAAAATAGTAAACTGATATATATATATTATTAATTTAGTAGCATATCAAAATATAACAATTTAAAATTTTATCAAGTGGAAAAGGATAATGGCTAATTTAACATCCTTAAACTTACTAAAACAGGATATGCATTAAAGGCAGTTAACTATCATATGGTTGAATTATGCAATATTTGTTTAAGATTATTTTTTCTAATTTAAAAACATACATTTGCTTGTAAACATTTCTGCTTACAAAGACGATGTGTTTGTTCATATAAATACTTTCATAATATAGTTGTTGTGAACTCATTTAAGCTTACCTGTAATTGATGGATGGTACTTTGGGATTAGCACTGCTGCTGGGATGTAATTATCTGGCCACAATTATTCTTTGTGAACTATTCAAACACTTTAGATTTGTTATTTTTTTAAAGAGTAGCAAACTTATGATGATCAAGTTGATACAAGGTAATGGCTTAAACAAGCCAATTGGTGAGTTAAGGCAGTAAATATAATTGTTTGCAGTAAGGAAAGGGATCTAGTTATATATATAGGAAATTTCATTTGAGGGATATCAGATGACAGAAATATCACCCACTATTTGATAGAATACAGTGAGAGATGAAGCAATGGATACCTATATCATGATTGGAAAAGTGCAAGAGACAAAAAAAAATAAAAATCTACATCTTCTATCAGCTGTATATCAGATATTTATAAAAATCATTAAACTCAGGTTATAGAAAACTTTGGATTCTAGCAAATCTCAATAACAAACTGAATTTTAAAGTAATCTTAACACAGAAAGTCACATGCAAGTATTAAGAGAAGTTATAAAAAAGGGACTAATGAATAAAAATTGTCATTATGCTTTGGATTTGTAGATTATAAAGTCATTTGATTCTATAAGCGATTCCACAATGATTAAATTACAGGGTGATACTAGGCAGATTAATACTGATGATCCTTATACTTTTACATCACTTTTATGAAAAATAGTGGATTAAAATAAATTAATTAGAGATTATTTAACCCATTTATATTTTGCAGATAATTCAATAATTTTTGGTCACAATATTTTACAACTTCAGGAAATGTTTCAAGACTTATGATATGAAAACAAAAGTTAGAACTAAAAATGTAATAAAATATGCGTGCTAATAGCTCTAAACAAGCTCAAGCTTTTCTGATAAATGTCAGAAGAGAAAGCATTCAAAATCTTTTTCTAGAATTATTCCTAAACTGTTTTCAAGCTGATGGCTATCGCCAGGGAGGAGCTAGGATATTCACATTAGATCTGAAATATGAACTCAAATGCAGCATTTACCTAGTACTTAACTACTAAATAGAAAATCTGACATTTTCAGAAATCTATGTCTTCAAATCCAGCTATCTATCTTAAATGGCTTTTTCTTCTGGTATTTATCAGAAAAGCTTGTTTAGAGCTATTAGCATGCTCATTTTATTACATTTGTAGTACAAGCTTATTAAGTCATGTGATATATGACTTGATTTTTCTTACTATTATAGGACTAAAAATAAATACTAAAAAAATTAAACAAGGGTTAATACAAATTGACAATAAATTAGAAAAAGTTAACATTTGGTCAGATTATTAGTACAGATGGAAATATACTAGATAAATTTTGATAGAAATAACTTACTAATGAAAACAAAGTGTCCAAGTGTTTGAAAAAGTTTTTAATGTGTTTTACTAGTTCTTAATATATAATTTTGAGAGTCACATGTTTAATAGAAGAGCCATACAGACTTCAGACCTGACAACAAAGTGTGGAGAGATGTATGCTGGGAATAACAAGGGTTTAAAAATGAAACACATGCATGTACCCTTGGCATTCCTTGCAAGAATTATAAGACTCAACTGGAGCTGGATTGGTGGAGTCTTAAACTGCATCCCATGAAGTCATCAAAGATCTAGAAAAAAAGGAGCTGGATTGGTGGAGTCTTAAACTGCATCCCATAAAGTCATCAAAGGTCTAGAAAAAAACATCGGAGATGGCAGGATGAACTAAGGAAGTTTTCTTGGAGTAATATGGAAAGAAAAAGTTTGGATTGGGAAAACTGGATTGAACGTAAAGAGAACTTCAATCTGCAGTTAATCAATAATGGTTGAAAATATTAACTTCAAAGAAATGTGATATTCTGGCAATATCGATAAGATATTACTAAGCAAAGCTTTATAGATTTTTAAAAGATGCAATAGAATGAACAAAGCGAAAATAGAATAAATAAAATTATAATGAAAGTAATAAAAAAGAATAATCAAACATTTGCAACACCTTACAACTTAACAAAACATAAACTCTAATGAAGTTAAGCATACAGAGTATCGGCAATGTTTTTCCTATTCTATTTTTATAGAATTACTGTTATTTATTTAAATGGAAATGTTTTGGATTGGTTTTGAAGCCCACAGTAAAAAAATATAGCAGACCACGTCTCTCAACTGAAAGAATTTAGTTCTACTAGATGAAATAATTTCTTGCATTAATACTTAAAAGTTTTTGTTTAAAACTCACCTGGCTAACCTAGATTAGTCCAGAACCTTTATCTTCTAGCTAATAATAATTCTCACTTGTCAATCAATATTTGATATCTAGTTATGTTGGTAAGTAGACTACTTACTTTATTCTGAACCCAATGCATTGTAAGTTTTTACAAAGTAGTTCCATATATCAAGATGATGGAATAAAGTGTCAAGGGGAGATGGCAAATTGCTATTTATGAAAATCATATTTATTGTTTGTTTATATTCTCCTATTATCTAGTTTCCTTTATTTGTCTTTAACAAAAATTAGAGCTATATCAAAAAATTACCGGATTCTTTATAAGATTAAGTCATTGTACAGTACTTCATGCAACACTGTTTTCAAAGTGCGTCTTTATTATCATGTTTTTCATTCAAACTATAATTTTTACAGTAATTTCAGTTTATATGATGCAAAGATAACATTCATTCTCTTCACATCGTTTTCAAACATCACATGACCACCATTCTTTATGCTTACACAAACTGCTTTTCACAGAGGCAAAACAGTAGCACCACTCAATGCAAGCCAGAGTAAATCAATGGATGCACAAACCTTCCTGCATCCATTGATTACTCTGATTTGCACTGAGTGGTGCTACTGCTTTGTGTTTTGCCACATCGTTTTCATGTATATTAAAATGTTTTTTTTGTACTTTGAAATGGAACAATATTCTTTATTATTACTGTTTCTCCTTATAGTTTCAACTGTCTAGCTAACTTCGATTCACCTATCTTCAGCTCATAAAATTATAAATGACAGTTAAAATTCAAAGATAAAAATGTTTTCTATTCCAAGATATCTATTATGTTTGAACAATTAATTATTACGATGGATAAATGGCTCTATGGTAGAGACCTGCTCGTTTGTGTAAATATTGTAATAAACCAATAAATTATCATTTGATTCCATCGCATGATTTTAACTTATATATTGATGTTGTAGCGGCATAATTTTTCACTATCTCTATGTCACTGTAGTCTTTACTAAGCAATAGTAATTCTAGATAATTGTGCTCATTAAACTCCTATCCTGCGCTGTCCTAGCCAATATTGTCTGGATGCCTTAGATTCTAAAAATCTAAGAGCATTAGTCCAAGATCCAAAACTCCTCACTGATGAAAACCATAAGCTTGAAAATAGTGTGGGAATATTGGATAGGGATTTAATAAACACTATCACCTGGAATCTACTATCGCTTATTAAAACTGACAGTAAACGGCATAGAGATAATGAAAAATTATGCTACTAATAAGAAAAAAAATGCACGAGTTTAAAGCTCGGGAATTTATAAGAAGTTTGAATGCCAGACCTGTGAGTCCCAGAATCAATCCTGGGACTTCCCTATCCCAAAACAAACACTACCAACTGAACCAAACTGAGCAGGGCACTAATATATAAATTAAATAATCAAGTGATGTTTGAATGTAAAAAATCTTTGCTGGAATAGTTGTAAAAGATATGAGCATTATAAATTAATTGCATTTCCTTATAAAAATATATAAAGTTTTACCTATGATAATTTATGTTGTTGGTTATCAAAATATAAAAATGCTCACTTCCTTTTTACTGTACAATCCCATGCTCACAAATGATATATGAGTAACAGTAACAAATTGTTCTCAAATATTTATTAAAAACAAAATTGATAAATTATAATTTGAAAGACCAGTTGCATGTTTTGCTGCTAAAAAATGTTTTCTAGTTAATAAATAAAATATAATTAAAGTCACACCAAAACACTTGTTGCTTTAATTTATAGCAGTAATATAATTGCAAGTTATAATATTTCACTTACAGTTGTTGAGATTATGAATGTATAGACTGGATAAATGCCATGACTCATTCTAAAAAATCGAATACTTCCTGACATGTTGGCCTATCTGATAAAAGGTTTGATACTGTTTGTCATCTACATCTTCCTACTGTACTTAACTTTATCTGTGTTCTCTAAATAACCATTAAACATCACATGGTCACCATTCTTTATGCTTACACAGATGCAAAATTCTCCATACAGTAGCACCATTCATTGCTAGCCAAAACAATCAATGGATGGAGGAACGTTTGTGCATAAAATCACAATCCAGTGCCTACTCATCCAATATCCCCAGATTAGTTTCTAGCTTGTGGCTCTGGAGATATTGGATAGGTAAGCACTAGATAGAAATTTTACGCACAAACCTTCCTGCATCCATTGATTATTCTGGTTTGCCCTGAGTGGTGCTACTGTATGGAGATTTGGCTGTTCTCTAAATAGGGAGCATTATGCCTTCTTGAGTAATTCGAGAACAGTGAATGTTACAAACATGACTCAGTAACTGTCTTTTTTAAATGGAACTGTTTTATGGCTGGCTTCCCTATACCATTAGCTATTTACTACACTAATGTAATGTTATTATATATCCCTGATGGAAAAAGGTTCCTGTGGTGAATAAATGAGATAGTAAATAAAAATTGCTAAAACATTTATTGTATCAATTCACATTATATATACAAATAGTTAATTACGAATTTATTTATGATAGGATTAGTGAAATGTTAATGATAACACCCAATGATTTGGAGAAATGTGACACCTTACAATATCCGAGACTTCCAGGTATTATTGCTTGCCTCATGAAAGGTATATGTAGTGAACACCTTCCTGCTCTCGGTTCAAGCAGGGAATAATGGACGAGAATTTTTGTAATAATTCCAAATTGTGATTATTTGATCCAGTAACCTTTTCTTGATGTTTGACTTATGCTCCATTGACTATTCCCTTCACAAATGGATCTCCATTTTATAATCAGAACATCTTCACGGTGGATTATCAGTTTCGTTGACCTAGTTTTATGACTGACCGACCTGTCTATTCCATTGGTCAACTATATTGCACAGGATTGCAATCTTGACAGCTTTACATTTTGGACAAACTTGAAAGTAAACGGAAGATATGTCCAAAACAGCTATTATTGTTTCACTGGTCGGTTATATTCTATTCCGAATTCAATCTCTTATTAAGACGATTCAACAAACAGTTTAATATACTTTTAATGACAATAAAAATTGCTAACCTACTCTACCAAATTAAAAAATTTTCTTTTCGTAAAAGCAAGAGTATGCGCTTAGCAAATTATTAATTAAAAGCAAGATAGTAAACAGTGATAGTAACTGGAGCGGACCGATTACATTTTGACGCTAGAACTTCTTATGATTCCTGAGCTATAAAACCATACGAGTATTTACGTTTCTGAATTTAAAAAAAATTGCGTGTTTCTCCCTAGGTATAAATAACTCTTTATAGTATTACTGATTATTAGCAGAACACTAGTCATCTCCAGTCTGGATTTTAATTTTCTAATTTCACTATTTACAAAATAACTACAAAATGTTTTTCATAGTGAATTATTATTAATAAAATTTAAAATTAAAAAAAGTACATATAAATAAATCAGAGCCCGGAATAAAATATGATAATGACTATAAAACGCCTGAGCATGCTCTATGCTTATTAGGAGAAGTGACGTTGCTAGCGAAATCAATGCATTCATTTCGACGCAGTCGCAACATCGCTGTAATTTTACCAAACCGTTATAAACAATTATCTGATATTTGTAATATAACAAAACAAATAGCAAATGCCAATATTTATTATTACCCATAAGAATTTATGTTTATATGTAAAATAATTTAAAATTTAATATTTTTAATACTAAATTTTTTATTATATTTATAATTTAACTAATTAATCCTTGAAAGGTTAGTTTTTTAACGCTGTCCACCATTACGATTAAAGATTTTTTTGTTGTTAGTATATTCATATCACGTGTTTGTAGCATAATGCTAACTAGAAAATTAGAAAATAAACGTGCCATTTCAAAGCAACCAACATGGCTACCACTACTAATAACACCACGAGTAATGCTTTTCTCCAAGCAAAATTTTTCACCAAATTGTCAGAGTGAGTGTTAATTTTATTTTTTTGCAATTATGATTTTTAGGTGTAAAATTCTTTTATTAAAATCATAATGGTAAATCTTAATAAAAATTAATGATAGTTTTAATTTACCATTGAATTTGCTTTAGTCAGAAATATTTTTTATTAATCCACGTGAGGATTAAATAAAATAAATGAAATATTTCATATTCAGCAAACGAAATAAAAGACCAGAAATTTTAGAGATGAAACATTGCTTTGTAGGTTAATTAGCTTAACTTTTAATGCAGTGTTTTTATTTTGATTCGCTCTTTTTAATTCAGACGAAATTATCTCTTCGAACATATTGTGTGTATATATTTACACTACATGCAAATAAACTTAGTGATAATATTTATTTGTGATCAGTTTGTTCGTAGAGCGAAGAATTAAGGCAGCTCTAAAGTGCTTAGAATTCCGATACTTTGATTAACTTATCCCGCTTCTGTAGTATGTATTTTGCTGCCCTGTGCGAATGTGATAGAGTAACTTCAAGATTTCCGGATCAAAGGTTAAGCTATCATTTTCGGTGTTCAAACGTCAAAACATTGGTTTATTTTGTTTCTATGCTTTCTCTTGGAATTTCTCCGAGCCATAAGATTGTTAGTCAAATGGCTATATCAAAGTAAACAGACAAAAACTCTCCATATAGTAGTGATATAGATGGTGATCATGTGAGGTTTAGTGGTTTAACTATATCAAAGTAGTTTAAAATAGTATTTTCCAGTAATTTTTTTTATTATTTTGTGCTATATTTTTCCAATTAGTTCGAATGGTTGGGTCGCAATAGACTGATAATTATAAACAAGAATTGTAATCAACAATAGTAAATTATATTAAAAGGGTGATAAACATTGGCACACTATTAATAACTGTGCTTAAATATTATCTCTTCGCTCAGCTTTATTGATTACTTAATGTCAACATCCTTGAATCAAAGATTTTAATGTCATCAGTGCAGTTTGCATACCATATTTTCTGTTACATTGAATGTTAATTTAGCCTGTGTACCTAATTTTTCAATGTAAAATGTTTCAGATGTCAGACATAATAGATACATATATAACATCACAGTGGCACTACTGTATGGAGAGTTTTGCTGTTTAGATACATATATAATGTATACTCTAATCATTCGATACAAGTATGTAATACTTACCCACTGATTCCAGAAAATAACTTATCGATTAAAAAAAAGTGTCCATATTTATTTATAAATTTGCAACTCCAGTATGTATTTCGCCATTAAAATTATTTACTTAATAAAAAAATATAAATAAAATATATGCAAAAATGTAAATCCATAATGAATGAAATTCCAAAAGTAAAACTATTCATAACAGCAAAACTCATATAAAAACAAGCACAAAATGTTTATTAAATTAAAGAAAGTGAAAGGTAATCAAAGCAATAATAAATTAGATGCAGATATGAGCTTAAAAAAAAAAAAAGTCATTAAGGAAATAATGAAAAATATACATGGCATAAAATGCGCTAAGACCATAGCATACATTTCTTAAACTAAAACCAATCATAAGTGGGTTTTTTTCATAATTTTTGCACTTTGTCATTAGATTGTGCCATAACATTGAACATCATAATTGACAGCCAACTTCAATTAAAGATATGCATGTTTTGGCATACATTTATATTTTTCATTATTCACCATTCTGCATGATTTGGTACAGTTGGTAGGGCATGTGATTTGGGATCGAGAGATCGCAGGATCGATTCTAGCACTCACTTCTATTGAACTCACAGAGTCTAAACTCTCCATACAGTAGCACCACTCATAGCTTGTGTAAGCATCTTTAATGGTGATCATGTGATGTTCAGCGGTTTTTCTTATGGACTGAGCAATAAAACCATTTATTATTATTATTCATAAATGAATTACTTTTTTGCTCACACATTTGATTTGTTGTGAATTGATTTTCTTTCAAACATTTACTGCCATGGACTGTCTTTTATTTGGTATACATTTTATGCTCGTTTTTGCTTGATAGATGCACTGCCATGAATGGCTTTGTTTTTGAGATTTAATTTCTTACGGATTTGCATTTGGCCTCATGCTTGCATTTGATTTATTATGGATTATTTTGTCTTAAATTTGTTTCCACTGTCATGGATTCTCTTTAAGGGTGAACAATATTTGCTTTTCTTTATTAAATATTCATTTTGTACTTGTTTTTATTTGATAGACTTGCTTATAATTTTGAAATTTCGTTTTTTGTAGATTTTCATTTTTGCATACATTTTATTTTTTGTTAATATACTTTTTAGTTAAACAATTTATGTAATAATCAATACATTTTATTAGCAGTGTTAGATCATAATCTTGTGGCTGGAGTGAGTGTCTCTTTGCAATACACCACTGTTTAATATCACTAATGAGGAGGGATGATTATAGGAAGTTGGAGAGATGTGGAGAATTAGTATGGAGAGTAAAAAGAGTTTAAATATATATAGAAGTAAACAGAATATTGGATGTGAATTAATATATGATAATAGCAAGGAAAGTAGTTTACTGTTTAAGGCTCAAACAGGATTGTTAGCAACAAGAGAATATCCACATAAATGGAGAAATGTGGGTAATTTAGTCTGCAAGTTATGTAAGGAAGGCATGGAAAATATTAGGCATCTATTAATTGAATGTAAATGCCTGAAAAGAGAAAGGGTACAAATAAGGAAGTTGTGGGGGAAGAAATATAATCAAAGTGATTATACAGAAAGTGGGTTCTTGGTTTTTATGCTGGGTTTGGAAAAAAGATAAGGGAGATCTAGATATAAAGGCCATAGAGTGGACAAAGATAATGTTGTGGAAATGGGATGAAGCAGGATAAAGAAGAATATGGGAAAAACTTAGGATGGGGATGGAAGGGGGGGTAAGATGGCTAACATGTTTCTCTGGGCATAGTGGCTGAGAGATTCCTGATTCCATAAAGGAGAAGCCATAGAGCATCACATCACAAGAATTGCACCTTCTATATAATTAAACAATTTATGTATTTATTTATTTTTTATGAAAAAATTATTTTCATTGCAAAATTATTGTTTTTTTGATTTTATTTAATATACACTTCTATTCATAAATTTGAGAATAAATGTGATCATTTTATTTTTTATTGACTAGGTATTTTTTGTGTCATTGATAAGTACTATGTGACTATACAGTGGATATTCCTGAAATATGTGTTATGCCAAGTGATTAACAAAGGGATTGAAGAAGTAGTACAATTTTATGATGAATAGATTTCCTTGATTTGTTTAGATATTTGTGTCACTCCTATTTGGATTACTTATATATACATCATGTACTTGTAATAAATTTTAATAGCTGTGACCATAGAAGCTATAAATAGCTTCTACATATTTTTTGTTGTGATATAACCAGACTGTTAGTAATTGTACGTTGGATTATTTTCATTATATAATATTAAATAATGAATGTCTTAAACCTGACTTTGGCAGAATACTTTAGTTGTTTAGAGTGTTACCTTAAGATTCAGTATTCATGAAACTAAAGGTACTAGTTCGATAATACAACGTATAATTACCCCTAAAATTCCATCGTCAAAATCTTTAGGCAAACAAAATGTTTTAGGTAGTTTTATATATTCCTTGCTCAAAGTCAGAGTGAGGTAAACAAGATGACAGTATAAATCTGCTAATTTCTCTTGTAGTTTATTTTAACTGGCAATTATGTTTTTTAATATAAGCTTTATTATATTTATTTAACATTTAAGTTTATATTGAGAAAAGTCAAAACTATAAACTTGAAGTTAAGCACATTTGTTTTGGTTTTATATATGTAACATTTAGATTATAACTAGTTTTTTTTTTTTTGCTTTCTCAGGCTTGCTGTTCCAGATTTTCCGTTTTCTGTTCCTACCAATGTTGGGTGTCCAGAACTCAGTAATCTTATTAATGGATTATTGCAAGGTAAAGTTTTATTCTTTTCTGTTTTTATACTGTATTTCATTTTTTTTTATTTGTATTCTTGTTTAGTTGATAACTTTTCATTCTATTATTCTTGTCTCATCATTAATTGTTTTGTAGTTAGTGATTCACATGCGGGACTCTTCATTCATTCCGTCATTCATTTTTTTGATCATAATCACACTTTCTCAATTGAGAAATTATAGAATAACATATAAATATTCTCATGATTGATTATGAATATTCAAGTTTGCAGAACTAAAAAAAGACAAAAATAAAATAAAATAGAAAAATGCTTAGGATGTTTTAAAAAAAAGTAACCATTTTCTGGTTTCATGAGAGTGATAATAGAAGCTAAATTTTAATTTTATTGTATCATATTCTTTAAGGCATATAATTAAGTGATAGTAATAAGCATTACATCACAAGTTTCAATGCCTAGATAAATTTTAAAAGCAGTAGTGTAATTAAATACAGTATTTTTCCAATATTATATACAATTTCTACTTGTAGACTAATCATGCAAATGCTGTCAACAAACTTTTCAGCTGCCCTGTACTTACTAGATTGATATTCCAGTGCAAAATGACCATTTGCATTAGCTATTCCAGATATAGATAGGGATTTAAATCTATTAGATCCGGATACAAACACAGCCTCATTTATATAAGGCTAAGTCTAACTTTCATTGGGGGATTTCATTTCTTACTGATTTTAATGCCCAAGATAATGAAGAATTTTAAGTCAAATATTTATAATATAATTAAATACATATATTATATAAACCTTCTAAATTCTTTTCTTCCTCCTTTGTTTTTGCTGTCTTCATATATAATATTGAATTTCAAAAATCTTACACTTTTCAGTTTCAACTGTACCATGCAGTCTTCATCAGATCTTATTCTGATGAAGACTACATGGTACAGTTGAAACTGTAATCAATAATAAAAGTTTTTTTGCTGAAAAGTGTAAGATTTTTGAAATTCAATAATTAAATACATTTTCCCAACATTATTTGTAATTTCAGGTTTCCAATCAACCAGGTGCTCTTTGGCTTATTGGTCAAAAATCGAAAATTGTATATATTTAAGTGAAGAATCATTTTAATAGTTTTCTATAAAAGCATACGATTAAATTTAAAAAAAAAAACGTTCTAATCATTTAATAATAAATGTTTTTATTCTTTCTGAAAAGAACAAATTTTAAACATTTTTTTTCTATTTTTATTTGAATTTATTAAAATATATTGTTATATTTTCTCCTCATCCAAAACGAATTAAACTTTTATCTTTTAAATGTAAAAGTTTATTTCAAAAGATTTTTTTAATTTTTTTAGCATATATATGAATACTATTTAAAAATTATATTAGCATTATTTCTTTGGGAATTATGGACGTATTTATCATGAATTCAGTTTTTGCTATATTTAATAGTACAACTCTCAGCGTTAATATTATTATTTAGATAATCAATGTTGTTTTGAACTTGATGATTTTCATAATTTTTTTAAATTTATTAATTTCAGAGAGTCGTCCTGATCATCAGAAGGTTGAATTTGACTTTCTTGTTAACGATGAACTTCTGCGAACCTCCCTGGATCAGTTTATGGAAGAGAAGAAAATTTCAAGTGTAATTATTAAAATATTATCTTTTCTTATTTGTGAATTAATTTATACTGAAGCAAAAGATCACATAACTCTAGTTTACATTTTATTTGTATTCTGATAGAATGATTTTTTCTTATTATCCCACAATTGCCTAGACAAATGGCTTGATATTTAATCTTCATTGTGGAGTTGTCTGCATGAATAATTTGTACTCATTTGAGGAAAAGTGACTAGTTCTTTCTCCAAACTGTGTGCAACATGCTTTATATAGTTTAGCTATTACCACAAAAAATTTAAGGTGCTGGCATTGATAGTGTATTTCGTACCTTTACTGATTGTCTTTAGTGTTTTCTCTGCCATCAGACTACTTGAAAACATTCCCGAGACTCGTGACTTCACCGTCATATGCACCTTGAATCATTTCAAATATTTCAATATCAGTTTTGCCCAATTGAAAACAAAATTTATTAAGCAGTATTCCATTATGAGTTAAGATATGAACACTCTGCCACATTTCGTGTAATAACTTGTGGTTCAAACATACTAGTACCTTAAAATTTTTGTGATGAAAAACTATAAGTATATCACATTCACATGTTGATTCAGAAATGGGTCAGTAAGCACTTGAAAAGAGTACTAGTCGTCTTTTCATTGGACCTCACCACAAGTTGAGGATTATTTGATTTGATTATAATTGTAAGTTAATTCTAGTGACTAACTCTCCGTACAAATATAAAATATGTATGAAAATTAATATTTTAAAAATAGTGATACTTTAGAAGAGGTACAGAAGTTTATTGCAATTTAGAAAATGTTTAAATTAATTTTAGTGATTGGTTCTGTTGATAATAAAATAAGTGTATGATTTGAGATTATTATATTTCAAAAAATAATGTTTAAAAGATAGTACTTTCCCTAAAGAAGGCTGAAAATCAGAAATGAGGATCTGTTGATTACTTTTACTTGCAGATGCGATTGAGGTCTGCAGAAAAAAGAGGCTTTTTTATTTTTATGTATAAATCAAAATGCATAACAATATAATAACCATAGGAAAAAACATTAGATACAAAAGGAAATAATTAGCAATAAGAAAAATTAAAAATACTATATCAATAAAATATTATAAAACTTTTTCTTCAAATTCCCTTAAATGATATTCATAGTAGATACTTTTTATTTTCTTATCAGAATGGTCTACTATAGGATTCAGTTTTTCCATTTAGTTTATTTAATGTATTCATTAGTGATCTTCCAGATATAGATTTCAGGAAATTCATCTATGCGAACAATATTTGGGTGACTTCATAAAATTTTTTTTTCTCTGAAATAGAAAAATCTCTTTAATACGGATTTATGGATTTGAAAATATTTTTCAAGACTGGAGTTTTGACACAATGCTCAACTTTTCATGTATTAAATAAGGAAATTTGAATCTAAACATTTGCAATAATAAACTAAAAGACAATCCTATCCCATCTATTTAAAAGATTTTCCTCATTTGTCTAAGCTTAGATGTAATCTTGTGGAAAGCCAGCTGACACTATTTGGGGGTTGTGATACAAGCATTTTACAGATAGCTTATTGTGATAAATACTATTTCTCTATTTGGAAAAAATGGCCCAAACCGTACTTCTGGATGCTAAATTGAAGATTATTGTAAATAATATTGGTACACTTAAGTCTCCAGTTTTGCAGTAGCTTCCTTCCCTTTCACATAGTTCTTTATCAGTCATTAGAAGAAAAGTTTTTAAAAAACAGCTAATTAGAATTTGCTAAAAACTCGAGATATAGTCCACCTTTTTACTCTTCAAATCAAAATTCCCTTTCTGGATGTTTTGTCAAGAAAGTCTTCAAACAACCAAAGAATAATCATGTTAAAAATAGAATTGTTATGAAGTTCCAAAGGAATCTCTTTTGCCGGATCCAATTATAAAGTTATCTGTATTTGATCTGCCTAGATATTATGGAAGTCTTGTCGACAGAAGAAGGATAACCCATGATTGCTTTGCTCATCTGCTTTGTAAATGGAGTTTAACAGTTACTGATCTTTGTAAATACTTCTAAATGCGAACCATGAACTACACAGGAATAACTGTTTCAGCTATGGTTATTGAACAAAATTGAAGAACGTAATAAAGCCACTATGAATCTATGTTTGATTGGAATTTTTAAATATTCTTTTTGTATTATGTTTATGGATGAGCTTTCTAAAAAAAAAAAGATCCAAACTCTGCAATAAATAGGTCCAAAATGGCTTCCAAATCAGGAATTTCTGTGTGTAGAAGGCCTTATCGATAGGAATTGTATTAAATCTACAACAGACAGACATGGTTTACATCTTTATTTCTGAACCAATTATATATATATATATTAAGCCTCTAAAGAAGCCACTTATCTAACAAGTGTTGAAATACAAATTTAGTATATATACATTTAAGCTAGATGTAATCAGAGAGGATTTGAACCCAGATTTTCAAGCTCCCTTTAATCCATCTTGTACAGCCGAAACACATGGCCACATACATGCAAAAAAGATTGATGACCTCCAGTATATGTATTTCATGCTGAACCAGCACTCATCAGTTGGTCATCATCTCTCACACATATATATAACCAGTGCTCTGTTTATATTAAGATAGCAAATCCTGAAACTTTAATGGACAGGTTTCAATCTTTTCCACACATAATTTCAGCCATCCATATCATTGAAAATCTGATGATGGCATGTTCAAAGTCTTTGTTTACCAATTTTGTTGTCATACCCACGTTGACTGTAAGTCATTCTGATCACATGCCATCATCAGATTTTCAATGACATGGATGACTGAAGAGTGGAGAAGATTGAAGATTCTCCATTAAAGTTTGCGGATTTGCTATTTTAATATAAACCGAGCACTGATTATATATATTGGTTGGAGATAATGATCCGGACCAACTGATCAGTTCTGGTTCAGCATGAAATATGTATATTGTAGATCATTTATCTTTTTCACATGTCTGTGGACATGTGCATTGGTTGTATAAGATGGAGTGGATGACTAAAGAGAGCTTGAAAGTCTGGGTTCATATATCTTCTTAATTACATCTAACATGTTTGCAGAAATTCGAATGCACTGCCATCTAGGGTTCCATTGCTTATAAGAACGTAGTTTGGTTTATTAAATCGGGGATAACATAATAAATCTTTTTTTATATAATATAAAAAATAATAATAAATGAAATAAAGC
This sequence comes from Epiperipatus broadwayi, assembly GCA_028023455.1. Classification (NCBI taxonomy): domain Eukaryota; kingdom Metazoa; phylum Onychophora; class Udeonychophora; order Euonychophora; family Peripatidae; genus Epiperipatus; species Epiperipatus broadwayi. The sequence continues at coordinate 2,731,081 of JAQFVV010006249.1, read as the reverse complement.
AATGGACTATGGATCATGCATTTTAGTGATGTATTAAATTATGCATCTTAATTATGTAAAGAATTTATTGAAGAGGACTATATCTAAATATTGAGATGCTAAAGGATTTGATAAACAATAGAAAACCACTGCTATTGTTGTCTACTGGCAGAGAATTTGAAACATTACAGTATGATTAATGTAAATTAGTTAAACTGAGATGAGTGTCATAAAACCAGTTTATCCATATCTTTCATTGTTTGCTTTAAAGTTTGCTTAACTCTATAGGCTTATCTTTTTTGTATCTATTTTAGCCTTATAGCTTTTAAAATATCTGCCTCTAAAAACAATACTTTCTTTTTTACCAAATTTTTTAATCATATCCAAATAGTGGTAGAGTGGTGAACATGAGAAATTGGTTTAGTAAATTAAGAAAAAAAAATCTCAGGGAAATTGATTGAAACTTATGCTCAGTCAACTACTTGCATGCTCATATGTCACATGACTTCCTGAGCGACTAATCATATTGGTATTCATCAATACTATTCTCTTTGATTTGTCTTTTTCCACCAATTCCGTATTCATAATCGTATTTATTTCCCTTTTTTTTATTACTTTCCGACTATTGCCAAATGCTTATTGTTTATTTTTGGATTATAACATGTTAACCTCTAAACAAAATTCTTATTGGTCATTCTCCGTGCAAAACATTTAATTTACATTTTCTCAATTTTAATTTTATTGTTTAAGAATATAATTTTTGAAAGCAATGCTATTCTAATTTTCAATATTCTTTATATTATTTATTTGTCTTATTTCTAAATATTTAAATGCATTACATTGCAGTATTTCATCATTTACTATCGTTATTTTGCTTTTGTTTTTTTCCATTCTTATTCATGAGCTATCAAATAAGAGCGGCTCAACACATTTATACTTACAGAAGAGCAAAAAAGAACAAGGGTAACTTCTCAATATTCTTCGAACATGAGAAGCAGGCTGGCCATGTGTTTGAACCCGGCAACCCCAAGATAGTATGCTCTGAAGCCAATGACTACAAAAGAAAAATCAAATAAGCATATTTTGTTATCAGTGATAACAATGCCATCAATAGACGCGACACATGTTTTTCTATCTCAAAAAAAAAATGGACAAATTAATTTGCATTCTCATTTGCATATTTTATTAGTTAGCAACATTACATAAATGATTTATAACATGTTGGCCATGAATATGAGGGAAAACCTCGAAAGTACTCGGCCCATTTAATTGTTTTGGTTTTTGCAGCTTCTTCATCAGCGGGTAAATCGCTTTTATATGCTACAGTTATCATTCTAAAAGTATGTATTTTATTTTATTTACTAGCGCAGAGATAGTATGTAATTTAAACTGTAAGGATTTTTCATCCTAACATATGTGCTGTACTGTTTTTTTATATCTAAATGACATCTTGGTGAGTATTGAGGAAAATCTCAAACCAAGACATAAGATAGAGACTTTTGAAAAGATAAAAGTGGCCATCTTATCTTTAAACCTATTTTCTAATTATATAGGCCACCATAAAGCATCTCAGTTTAAGAGCATGAAGATGTTTCTCTGTTCGCTTTGCTTCCATTATTTTGTTTCTGCATATTAACTCTCAAAGTCTTTAAATTTACTATGTGTTAATACTCGGAAGTATTAGAAATTATGTAACATTTGATTTTATTTACTAGTGCAGAGATAGTATGTAATTTTAATAGTAAGGATATGTGCTCACGCTCTTAAACTGAGATGCTTTAGATTGGCCTATATAATTAGAAAGTAGGTTTAAAGATAAGATGGCTGTTCTTATTTTCTCAAAAATATTTATCTTGTGTTGTCTTAGTTCGAGATTTTCCTCAATACTCAACAAGATATCATTGAGATATTATAAAAAAACAGTACAGCATATATGTTATGATGAAAAATCATCACTGTTTAAACTACATACTATCTTTGTGCTAGTAAATAAAATCAAATGTTACATAATTTCTAATATTTCTGAGTATTAACATGCAGTAAATTTAAACATTTTGTGAGAGTTAATATGCAAAAAGAAAATAATGGAAGTAAAGTGAACAGAGAAACATTTTCATGCTCTTAAACTGAGATGCTTTAGATTGGCCTATATTTTTAGAAAGTAGATTTAAAGATAAAACGACGCTCTCTTCAAAAGTCTTTATCTTGTGTTTTAGTTCAAGAGTTTTCTCAGTACTCAATGAGACATCGTTAGATATTATAAAAGAACAGTACAGCATATATGTTATGATGAAAAATCATCACTGTTTAAACTACATACTATCTTTGTGCTAGTAAATAAAATCAAATGTTACATAATTTCTAATATTTCTGAGTATTAACATGCAGTAAATTTAAACATTTTGTGAGAGTTAATATGCAAAAAGAAAATAATGGAAGTAAAGTGAACAGAGAAACATTTTCATGCTCTTAAACTGAGATGCTTTAGATTGGCCTATATTTTTAGAAAGTAGATTTAAAGATAAAACGACGCTCTCTTCAAAAGTCTTTATCTTGTGTTTTAGTTCAAGAGTTTTCTCAGTACTCAATGAGACATCGTTAGATATTATAAAAGAACAGTACAGCGCATGTGTTAGATGAAAAATCCTTACTGTTTAAAAAGTATGTGTTATAAATAAATCGAACTTTAATTGAGTATAATATATATTGAATTTATTCATGTTTATATTTTTAGTTTATTAAACATAATAATTGTAAATGAATAAGTCTTAAAATTTAACGTCTTCCTTATACTCCCCATTCAGCAATGAAATCAATATTTGTTAGCCGATTTTTTGGAAACTAGATGAAGAGATGAACCCATAACTACGAAGGAGTTTACTTCACATTAATAAATTATAAAAATTAGAATATTTTTTATCTGTTCATGGTGCTGTAGGTCACTGTTTGAATTGGTAAGAATAGCATAAACATTAACATAAACGTAAATCTAGAAGTTTAGAATATGGAGTTCCTGCTTCTGCTTTTAATCCATTCAAATTTAAACTAATAAATATTGCATTTTGATGCCTGCTTTGTGAAGTGACTTATAAACTGCTTCAAAGACCATCTAATAAAAATGGGAAAAAATGTTAAAATTAGTACACACCTGAGTTTAACATCAATTTACATTTCAAATGTTTTAGTTATTTTTGTTTCCAATAATAATGCTTTCTGTCATACAGTCATAAAGCAGCTGTATTATATGTGCAAAATTAAGACAACCAATGATTTTAAATATTGCCACAAACTTTTTCATTTAACAGAATCAAATGCCTTGATTTAATCAATAAAAATAGTATATAAATCACACTATTGCTCATGTCATTTCTTTTTGCATGTGCCAGACAACAAAATCCATGTGCAGTGTACTTTTGTGATTCTCTGAAATCTCATTGGGTCGGGTAACTATTTATCCATGACTGGAAGAAATTTATTCATTATTTTGATTAATGAATATTTTTTTTATAAATTGGAACAATAGAAATATCCTTAAGGTCAGTTAGCATAGCTTCATAAGTCCACAATTTCTAAAAGTAGTCATCTAAACTCTTGTATTGTTCTTAAGAAGATGATTAAAATATTCACATTATCTAATTAAACAAAAACCCTGCATAGTTTAATGCGCAAATGTAAAATGGCTGAATTGGAGAGCTAAACACCTATGTATCTCAAGTCAATTTGTTATTTTCAATGATTCAACCTCGTGTGACTTTATTATGTAAAAGAATGCAGTCAAAATACCACATTTCTCTTAATTCACTTTTCATAAGGCTTTATTTAATTTTTGGCAGTTTTGACTACCTAACTTGCCTTTTTTAGATAATCAAAACTTGTAAATTGATTAAAGTATTGTGAAAAGTACATTAAAAGAAGTGTGGGGTTTTTAAAAATTTATTAGAAACAATGCAATGAGGAAAAAATTTTGAACAATTTGGAAAGTATATTTTAATGATTTTATAATTTGTCATTTTTTTTTAGATTTTATGTGTAACTTCTAATATATCAAAAAAAACAAAAGATTTAAACCTTACGACTTTGATCCAATCTCTTTTCTAAACATTTTTATTAATCTTGAATTGCTTCTAAAATTTTAAATTGATTTTGCATTTATATATGTATGGATTATATTAATAATTAATAGTAAAATGATCGTAATTGTAATGAACTTATGAAATTTTGTTTTTAATTTTAGTAAATATTTTATGTAATAGTTGTAGTTAAAGGTTCAAATTTTTTTTATTATCCATAAATATTTTTTATAATATTGTAAAAGATATTGTATACATATTATATTCGGATTCTAGAGTATGGGTTTATAGTTACAACTTTTTATTTAACATTTTAGGAAAGCGTAATCGAAATTGAATATCTGGAGAAATACGGAGCTCCTAAACCAGAAGACAGTTTAAATCATGACGATTGGGTTAGTTCTGTACAAGGTTGCGAGAAATAGTAAGGAATTTTATTCTTGTATAATTTATTAATCATTATTTCTCAATTGCTGCCCTTTTTTTTATGTATATGATACAAATTTGCTTTTTAATTTTGAATTATGTTTAAAGTGATTCCTATTTTCCGGTTACAATCGTAAAAATTTTAGGAGATTAAAATGTTCCTGTTCTATCAGTGAGAAGAATTCTCAAAGAAATGTTTTTCTTTTTCAAATATATTAATAAATCGGTGAACATAGTTTGCAGATATTAAAAATCTTACACCAGTGTGTCATCTTTTGAGAAGAATTTCCCATCAGACTGTTTCAAGAATCCAGAATTATATTGTAGTACTGAAGGAATCTGCAGGTTGATATGTTTTTATTATATCAGGAAGTTGGTATTTGGTAGAGTATGAAAAGAAAAATTGGCAAATGTAAATAATTGGTATACGATGATACCAGAATCCCCCACTTCACCTTCAGTAGTTAAATGCAACAGAATGCTGATTAGTCCATATGGTAAACTATCTCATCAAGCTGTCCAAAAGAACTCATTACATTTGCTGACATATTATTTAACTTTAAATGATTAGTAAAAGGTATAGCCTGCTAAAGATAACTTTTTATTCCTAACTGGTGCCGTTACAAGAACCATCTTTTGAAACATGACACTAACTTTCTGCACTTCCGTTAACAAAAATAATAGGGAGGGTTAAGAAATTAATATCATATTTAGTAATCTTATAAAAAAAATCAACTGTTACTTATGTCTATTGTAAATGGTTTGAATGCTTGAGTTTGTAAGATATATTTGTTTTCTAATTAAATACTAAATTTATGTTTCTTTTGTTTCATTAGTATTCAGTAATAAATACAGACTTACTAATTCATAAAATTCAAAGTTGGCAATATATGACTAACAGTTTGGATTCATAACACATTACTATTTAAATGTTAATATATGAAAAAAAGATTGTAAAAGACCCAGAAATAGACCACATGTGAGGTGGATGGATGAAATAAGCTGGGAGGATGTGGAGAAGGGAGGCTAGAAATCAAAAAAACTGCATTCAACTTGGAGAGACCTCCATCCTGCAGTGGATTCCTGGTAATGGTTGAATATAATAATGATGATATGAAAGAAAAAAATATTAGGCAAAGAGGAAATTTCACTTTCACATACCACCATAACAGTAACTGCACACATATACAATGCGACAAACCAAAGTAGAAAATATTCAAAAAATATTAAACAATAACACTATTTTGCCAAATGCTTTCAGTACCGTGGATCAGACTCATTGCGACTTATTGAAACTGAACAGTCAGTATTCTAGTGCATGCTAAGTGGAACATTAGTGTTATGCTGATTGATAATGGTATTAGACTTAGCAATAAACCAAGCCTCTTTCAATTTCCTTTTTCTATCATTCGATTCATTGCAAATAGTACTAATAGTTTGAGGATAAAACTCATGCCCTCAAAACTTTTATGATTGGAAAAAACAGAATTAATGAATCAATTTTGGATTTTTTATATTGATACACATGTTGTTGCAATTCTCAGACTATCAGTACTATTTGCAATCAATTGAATTGATAGAAAGAGGAAGCTGAAAGAGGTTTGGTTCATTGCTAAGTCTAATAACATTATCAATCAACATAGCACTAGTCCATTGAGCATGCACTGGAATATTAACCATTCCGTTTCAATATGTCACCATGGGTCTGTTACACGGCACCGAAAACGCTTGGCGAAATAGTGTTATTGTTTAATATTTTTTTGAGTATTTTCTGCTCTGGTTTGTCGCATTTTATACGTGTGCACTTGACAGAGTTTTTGGATTTATTTATTATAAATTATTAATAACCGCTAAATGCCGTTAAACTTATATCTTTGGTGTTTATATTTTTTAATTGAGTACATTTACCACTACAAAATAAAGCAGTATGTTCTTGGAAAGGTCAACTTTTTTCTGCACTGTAATGAAAAATAGAATTCTAGATAAATATCTTCGAAAGTACGTATTGCAAAATTATTTTTAATTTCCAGCCTTGAATAATTCTAAAACTTTCTTTTACAAACTTCTTTTTGATTTTTCATGCAGAATCAGAATCCTCTAAATAGTTAAATAAATGACAATAGAAGTTATTTAATGCCCCAAATTTGTTGTTATAACATATATGTCTGAGGATTTGGATATTTGCCTGATGTTCATGTATTTTTATCTAGATCGTGTTTGACTTTTTGTAACCATGATATAACATCAAAACCTTTATTTTTAAATAATTTTCTCAACTTAAATTTCTGCTTACTTTTGTACTATTGTAGATTTAAATTTATATCAGTATTGTATCCTGAATAAGAATATCTATATATATGTAAACATTGAAATATAAGAGGAATTTTTTCATATGATAAGATTTTACCTACGATATAACTAAATAACAGCAATTAAAAACTGTGGAAACCATGTGATCTAATGATTCCAATAGTATTTGTCTAGTCTATGTTAAACCAAAAGTGAAACTCTTTGTAGATTAATAATCTAGCTCATAAAAGAGTTATAAGTCAGACATAAATACTCTATATGTATGAAGATTAAAGTATAACAGCTTCTATGGATGTTTCAAGCAGACAAGCATTTCCCACAAAGAATATAGAGCAAGATTTTCACAGACTTACAGATGTAAACATTGAAAAATAATGAGAATTTTTCAATATGATATAACCAAGCAACAAACCAATTGAAGCTGGCAATGCAATTTGAAATCACATGATCTAGTAATAGTTATGGTATTTGTCTGACTTACTTTAAGCCAAAAATGGCACCATTTTTAGTTTCGTACTTGGTTGATATAAAAGTTTTCTCTGAATTTCCACGTACGTGTCCTGCAAAGACTTATATTTAGTAATTTAAAAATTTTCATGAATTTATAAATGTAAGCATTGGTGTGTGATGAGGATTTTTCCATGTAAGAATCTGGACAAAATTTCAGCTATGATGTAACCAGACAATAGCCAATTATTGTTGTTATTACTAAAGTGTATGATTTCTATTTGCAGTAGATTTAATTGGTGATTGGTGGTTAAAGAGCTGAAATTTTATCAAGATTATTACATAGAAAAGTGTCTATTATGTTTTAATATTTACATCTACTAATTCATAAAAGTCAGAATATTAGTATCTTTATGTAGGGTGTGGAACAAAAACAGCCAACTTATTTTATCCGTAGATTGTTGGCCAGAAAATTGATAAATAGCACTTCAAGACATTATATATATTCTGATTGGTTAGCAATCCTGGTTATAGTTAATCCAGTTGAAAGATAGATTGTGATACAGTTAAGGCTGCTGATAAAGCAGATAAATGCAAACCTAATACAATCATTCATTCTAGCACAATGTTTATCTTTTCCAGACAATGGATTTGCTGATAAAATAAATTTGTTAAATTTGTTTCTTATCTTTAACAGTAGTCAAAGTTGGTTATACTATTCTATTACAAAAGACAATGTTAAATTTATTATTTTTATACACATTGTTCATTTGAGATTAAGTGAACCTGGAAATTACTTAAGATGAATATTGCCTTTTTTTTTTTTTTGCATTATATATACATAATAGTTTTTTTTTGTTTTTTTATTGGCTCATTCAATTATCTCTATAGTATAATTTCCACTACACCACTCACACAAGGTGGGGACTGGTTTCTATCCACTCTTGTCTTTTAAATAAATCTTGTGTTAAAGATTTGCAGAGGTCCCTATTGTCGTTTTTTAGGTGAATAGTTTTAAGGTTGTAGCGATTTGCAGAGGTTCCTACTGTCGTTTTTTCAGGTGAATAGTTTTAAGGTTGTAGCCTTAATATATATTCCTTTAAAGTAACGAGTATGCACTTTATAAATATAATTATTACCACTTTTAACATATGGAGAGATCTGATCATAACCATATGACCAAAGACGTGAAAAAGATCTAGGATCTCCAAGATGTACATTTCATGCTGATTCAGCACTCATCAGTTGGCCCAGATCGCAATCTCTTATATATAGCTTTACCATTGTTCAGTATATAGAGATCGCTAATTACTACAATTTAATTGATTTGTCAAACTTACTACTCTCAGAACTTTGACACAAACTATTTAATGGAAGTAGATTATTAGTCATTCATCAGATTAGAGATCCACATAATGAATGTGTCTTTATTGTAATTTTCACTACAGAACTGTTTTATTCATTAAGTGGACAATCTCTAGTGTAATGAATGACTAATAAAAATTAATTTAATTAACTCATTTCAATAATTTGCGTAACTATTAATGAAATCATTATTTTAACATATGAAGAATCTGTTTTAATACTTATGGAGGAAATCTGCGAAATCTACGTTTATTAAATTTTACGATCATTCATATCTTCCTGATATTATTTTATTTGTTTCACTGAGAATTGCCCATTCATTTTTTGCATTTTCTTTACACAGCTTTTTAGTTAGTGGAGCCGTATGACTTACTCCAGGGCTAAGTCATTTGGCTCCACTAACTAAAATATCACGACTTGGCAAATTCGTATTTTGGAGATTTTCTTAAACATTCATATATCTAAACATATCTTTAGACTATATATGTAGATTTGAGGGAATTAGTTGTGTTTGTCATTTAATTTAAGACATAGAAAAGAAGCTCAAGGTTTTCTTGGAATAGTTATGACGTATTTAGAATTAGCCTTGTTTCGTCATAGTAGTAGAGTAGTGGGTTAAGGAACTAAACATCTCTAAATCAGATCTCAGCTGTGTAAAGCAAAGGGAAAAAAATGGTAAATTGAGCGAAATTTATATTCAAACTGCCACTTTGATTTTCAGTCAATATTATCTTGAGCGACTAATTGTACAATTATCTATTTACTATAAAACTGATGGCAATTGTCTCATGGATCTCATTATTTTAAACTATTATCAATCCGTCACAAGTTGAAGGTCATTCCATGTTTAGTACAGATTTTTCAGTCCGTACCAGAAAACTTCCCTTTTTTCATTCATCTCTCTCACATGAGGTCTTCTTTTCTAGCAATATGTCCAGTCCGATTCCATTTTGGTCTCGTTAATTCTTTCAATGATGTCAGTGATAACAGTTTGTTCTCTCAAATTAGTATTTTGCTTTTAATTCCTTTTTAGTCCCCACATACATCTTTTTTTGCTTTCTTAAGTGGTTTGAAGTCTGCATTTCTTTTCTATTAAAAATTCAAATCTCTGATCCATAAGTAAGATAAGGTAAAATACATATATTAAAAATCTCCTTTTCAAACACCAAGATATATTTATTTCTAATATTAAATTATTTCTATCAAAGGCACTCCATTCAAATTTAACTCTATGATTAATTCGATCCATTCTGTATCCAGGTTGATATTTTAAAAGTGAGTAGAGTTGTGGTTATTCAATAAAATCTTGTATGTTTAATATAACTTTATCTTTCTTATTGCATTGTCAAATGCATATAATATTAATATCATCTATGGTTTATTACTTTTTACAATGCTTTTTTACAACTCACTATTGACAGTTTCGATTGCCCCCACAAACTTCTTAAGAACTGAAGAAGATTGCGGGGCAATCTTTAATTAATAGTGTATGACTGACAGTGGGTTGTAAAAAAATAATGTTATATGTTTAATGTATAGATGAAAAATAATGTTATATGTTTAATGTATAGATGATAATCTGTTACAATTTACAGTTTAGTTTGATTTTCTCTGTACAGTCTGTGTTTTTCCTTTGAAATTTTATGAAATTATTATTGTATTATATGTAATTCAAATCATTGTCTTGGTCATACAATATTCATTTATTTGTTCATTATCTTGTAATGTATTAATAGATTAAACCACTAAACATCACATGATCACTATTTCTTATGCTAGCACATTACTGTTACTAAAACAGGCAAAACTCTCCACACAGTAGTGCCACTCAGTGCCAACCAGGTCAATCAATGGATGCCAGAAGGCTTGTGCATAAAATCCCTATCTAGTGCCTACTAATCCAATATCCCCAGACTAGTTTCTGGCTTTTGGCCTTCGTCAGTGAGGAGCTTTAGATCTGAGAGCACTGCAACCCTCCAGCAGCCACCTTTTATCTCTACTTAACTACAAAACTATGAGAATAAAATTGGAAAACACAATAATATTTTCAATCTAAGCTCAATAGCTTATATAGTCATATGGGTCTGAACCCAGTTTGGGGTCTTTGGCTCTTTAACAACCATGGCCACTACTATCTTATTAGGCAGGATTGCTGTTAATCCACTAAACATCACATGATCACTATTTTATATGCTAACACATTACTGTTATTAAAACAGGCAAAACTCTCCGTACAGTAGTGCCAACCAGAGCAATCATTGGATGCCAGAAGGCTTGTGCATAAAATCCCTATCTAGTGCCCACTCATCCAATATCCCCAGACTATTTTCTGGCTTGTGGCCTTAATTTTATTCTCATAGTTTTGTAGTTAAGTAGAGATAAAAGATGGCTGCTGGAGGGTTGCATTAAATCCTAAGATTTAGGTGCAGTGCTTTCAGATCCAAAGCTCTTCACTGACGAAGGTCACAAGCCAGAAACTAATCTGGGGATATTGGATGAATAGGCCCTAGATAGGGATTTTATGCACAAGCCTTCTGGCATTCATTGATTGCTCTGGTTGGCACTGAGTGGCATTATTGTAAGGAGAGTTTTGCCTATTTTAATAACAGTAATGTGCTAGCAAAAGAAATAGTGATCATGTGATGTTTAGTGGTTTAACACCTAGTGGTGGCTATGGTTGTTAAATAGCCAAAGACACCAAAATGTATGGGTACTGAACTGGGTTCAGACCCATATGACTATATAAGCTATTGTGCTTAGATTGAAAATATTGTTTTCAATTTTATTCTCATAGTTTTATAATTAAGTAGAGATAAAAGGTGGCTGCTGGAGGGTTGCATTAGATCCTGAGATCTAGGTGCAGTGCTCTCAGATCCAAAGCTCCTCACTGACGAAGGCCACAAGCCAGAAACTAATCTGGAGATATTGGATGAATAGGCACTAGATAGGATTTTATGCACAAGTCTTCTGGCATTCATTGATTGCTCTGGTTGGCACTGAGTGGCACTTTTGTATGGAGAGTTTTGCCTGTTTATTAATAGATTAATTGTAGTTTCATTTTCTGAATGATGAAAATAATAATGGATATTAATATCAGAGTTTTATTGAAGAAGAATTGTCTATTTATAGTATATTATCCGGCTGCTATGATAACACCATTCATATTTGGAATACAGAAGGTCAGCATTTATTAACTATCCCTGGTCATACGGATCCTGTAAAAGCTGTGTCCTGGATCAAGATTGGTAAGAATGTAATGTAATAAGAGCTTTTGACCATAATTGTAATTACAATAGCATCACATGAACTCTCATATTCTTGCTTAAATGCTTCCAAGAATAGTTAACTTCACCTACTCCAGAATCATGATCTGTAAGGATGAATAGTCAATGGATAGCAGATTATATAGCGATATCAAATTCCTATTTTCTCAGTTGTCTGAATGATGAATGTTTGTCTGTAAGGCTCTCACATATCAAATTTACAACAAATTAAAAAAAACATATTACATTTATGTGAAAGGAAGTAATTCCGCTATTAATAAAAAAATGGTCGGAAAAAAATTAGTACATGACCTTTTAATTACAGAGATATAGTATTTAAATAACAAAGAAAATGTGATTACATTACATAAATTCACGTTTGAAATGTGGTATTTAGTGAGGGAAAGAAAATAGATGCTATAGTACCGTATTTACATTTAGTTTTGTTTAGCGTATAATTGAAGTCGAAATGACGGCATTTCAGGCCGGTATACAATTCTCACAATTAATTTATATAATATTAAAATCTTTTGGCTTAATTTACACCAATTAAAAAAAAATCATGACCTATTTATGCCAGGTACATCTGGTAGTGATATAAAATCCTTAAACTGATCCTGACATTAGATCTATATAACTATGCTTTCCTGGGTTTGAAACTTATGGTTTTTTGTTTAAATTTTAGGTTATTAATTTGAATAGTATATAAAGGAGGGAAAGATTGCTGAAAGACATATGAGTGCATTAGTCCCAGCTTTGAATTGTAATCTTCACTGATGAAGATAAAAGCCTGAAACCGATCAGTATGGAGATAGAGTTTTTGTAACAGTAAGAGATTTTGTGGCAGTATATTATCTGGTGTACGTTGACTACTTAAGCTAACAGTAAATGGCTCTAGGATAGGATGAAGATGACTAAACATTACATGATCACCATCTCTTATACTAGCACATAATTGTTATTAAACAAGGCAAAACTCTCCATACAGTAGTGCCACCCTGTGCCTAACAGAGCATTGATTATTCTTTTTGGCACAGGGTGGCACTACTGTATGGAGAGTTTTGCCTCGTTTAATGAAGATAACTACTTATAATTCTTAGCACCATTAACAAATGAACTCTTGTTTTGTTAATAGTTTATTAATCATTATTTTTGATATTAATATTTTTTTAGAAATAATGATTTTGTAATATACATTGGGTCACAGTGAAAAGTGACTTTCTCCAAGCTGTTTGTATCACCATCTCTGAATCAATAGCATGTGTTGCATAGTGATATAATATCACTATTTTACCATCAAAGTTTTAAGATTGTCTGGGTCATGAATTACAACATGGTTCAATGGTCTTCCCGTGATCACAAAATATTGCAAACCACTTGAAACATTCTTGTGATTCATGGCTTAATGGCCTTATACAGTTTGAATTATTTCCAAATACCGCAGTGGCAGTTTTGCCCAATTTAAAGTAAGATTTAATGTCATCACATCGTTCCATCGTGAGTTAAAGTACGAAACATTTTGTCACATTTCATGTAATTCAGACATAGTAGCACACTGAAATATTTGTGGTGAAAAACTAAACTGTTGCTACATAACACTTGTTGATTCAGAGATGGCGCTGCAGGCAACTTGAGAGAATTAGTGATATTTTCACTTGGATACATTGTATATCATTATTTATTTTAAGAGTAGAAATGTAGTTTTAAAATTTTTTTTTTTTTAGTATATTTATTATGTGCTAAATTTAATACATTGTGCTGTGTCTTACTGATTAGGTAATGGGATTTAAGAGTTTAAATGGCAATAAAAAGAAAAGATAAATGGAAAGACTACCTGAGAAATTTTTGAGAGATTTGTAGTTAAAAAATGTAAGGAACAACTAATTTCTTGAGAAATTCCACTGTCGTTTTTAAATCCCAATTAATTGCACAAAGATGATTATCCCTTTGTATTTGGATATAACTGAAGTATTAATGGTTATTCAAAGTCAAATTAGCAAATTGCAATTCTTAATTAGAAAGAACATTAAGAATAAAATGCAACAGGTTATTAACATATATAATTATAATTAGTTGCCCTGAAGGACATGTGACATTATATTATCAAAATAATAAGTTGAGAGTTGTATTCCCACCCAGTTAACATATATAATTATAATTAGTTGCTCTGAAGAACATATGACATTATATTATCAAAATAGTAAGTTGAGAGTTATATTCTCACCCAGTTTACTAAACTGCAATTTTTTTTTTTTTTAACGTAACCAAGAATTGATCTGGAAATCTATAGCTCTTGATTCTGGCAATTCAGGACTGCTATAATGGGCAGGATTAGCATGTCATCGCCCAAAGGCTGAAAAGAGTGAAACAGAATTTTACAAATGATCAGCATTGGAAGGATTAAAAGATTGAATTGGAGTTGGCCTGGACATATGGCTAAAAGAGATGATAATAGAAGGGCAGTCGAAATCTTAAACTGGTTTCTGAGAGATTGTAAAAGACCTAAAAAGAGACCATGTGAGATGGATGGATGAAATGAGGAAGTGTGCTGGGGAGATGTGGAGAAGAGAGGCTAGAGATCGGAGAAAATGGATTGAACTTGGGAGAGACCTTCATTTGCAGTGAGATCGAGAATGGTTGAAAATGATAATGGTGGCGAAGATTACAGTGATTGTAAAAAAGAAACAAATGAAAATGAAGATCAAGTGCATGACATTACTCAAAAAGAAAAGAAAAGAGTGATTTAGATGTAAAAAGTAGAAAAAAAAAGAAAGTAATATTTATTTGTCTATATCAAAGAGGAGTCTAATAATTAAAATGGTAGAATAAATTGTTAGCAGTAATCTCCTATTACTCATACCATCCTTTCAACATCATTTATTTTGGCATCTTTTTTTCATTTAAATCGCATTTTAAAATTAAACATTTCTCAGCTGTACTTATAGTGCTTTTTCTTAAATTAGTAAAATCATTTACATCATTATGCTGCATAATCACGAATTGTAGTAAAATATATGATTCTTTTAAAAAGATAAGCACTTTGAATCATGAGTGGACAACTTTGGCTAAAGATTTGTGGATTGATTTCCAATGAAAGAAAGTCATAAATCTGTTTTGTCGTTTGAAAAGAATATCACTTCCAACCAGTCACTTTACTGCTCTCCTGTATTGACGTTCTGAGCAATTGCCTATACAGTCATTAATTGGAGCAAAGGAAATACAGTCTTGTTGCAAAGATATATGTAACAATTATAATTAAAATATGAGCAAACTCAGTTAAGTTATGAATATTCAAATATTGAATATTTCCAATAATTGAAGGCCTCTAAGATTCTTAAGAATTCTTTCTCTTTTATTAACATTCTCTCAAGATTCACATGATTACCATTTAGACAACTAATTGCAGTGCTCTTAGATCCGAGGCTCCTCACTGACGAAGGCCGCAAGCCAGAAATTATTTTGGGGATATTGGATGAGTAGGCACTAGATGCGGATTTTATGCACAAGCTTTCTGGAATTCATTGATTACTCAGGCTTGCACTGAGTGGCAATATGTATAGAGAGTTTTGCCTGTTTTAATTCTCTCAAGATTTTTATATGGTAATTACATAGTGATTTAAGAAGAGAAAAAATGTATTGTCATAAAAGATTCATATTAGTAATGCATGAAAAGTTCCATTTTTACAGAAAATATTTTTAATATTTATTATAAAGGTCTTAATTGATGGACATTCTGTTTAAATCATGAGAATTTAAACATGAGAGGTCTTTTATGCAACTGTAATGCATACATCTGCAATACTTGCAGTTTGTGTTCAAAATTGGGCTTAGGTTTGTTTTCAGTTACCTGATCTGTTGCCAATCCATTTTGCATTGATCAATAAGTAGATATGTTGCAATCTTAACTAGACGATAAAACAAGAATGGAAGCCTGGTGAGTACTGCCTTTTCCCACTGTTCATCTGTGAGAAGCTATATGGGTTATTTAAAAATTATTTCACCTTTTTTTAAACTTTATTAGAGAAAGATTCAATTAAAGACATTGCATTTTAAAAATAGCTTATTAATATCCATGTCAGTTAATGAAAACCCAAGTATATTTTTTAAAAGTTGAATAGCAATGCAGTATATAACTTAATTCCTTAATTTACTTTAATTTCATAAACAAGATATGATGTGATGAGATATGGCTATTCCTTTATCAAAGTCAGGAATCTATCAGCCAACACGTCCAAGAAAAACTTGTTAGCCATCTTCCCTTCCCTTTCCATTCTCATTCTAAATTTTTCCCATATTCTTCTCTATTGTGCTCTATCCCATTTCCGCAACCTGATCTTTGTCCACTCCATGGTCTAGATCCCTTTATATTTTTCCAACCCCGGGCATAAGGACCAACAACCCACTTTTTATATAATCACTTGGTCTATATTTATTCCCTACAACTTCATTATTTGTACCCTTTCTGCTTGTAAGCATTTACATTCTATTAGCTAATGCCTAATATTTTCCATGCTTTCTTTACATGACCTGCAGACTAATACCCAAATTTCTCCATTTATGTGTATATTCCTTTGTTGATAGAGATCCTGTTTGAGAATTAAATAGTAAAAACTACTTTCCTTGTTATTATCATAAATTAACTGACACGCAATATTCTGTTTACTTCTATATATATTTAAACTTTTTACTCTCCATACTAGTTCTCCATCTCTCCAGATCCCTATTTTTTATTAATGCTTCTATTTTTCTATCCCATTCTTTGCCATTGTACCACTCAACAATTTTCCTAACATAATCATCCCATCTTACTGACATAAAGTCTTTACTCAAATCTTCTGCACAATGTATTATCTTTCTTACCCATCTTGTTGCCTGTCCTTTACTCATAACCCAATTAAATACTATTTTGGATATTTCTCTTACTATCCACAAATTGCAATCTACTGAACATTTTCATTTTGCTTTTTACATCTCTCATATAAAAATTGGCCATCCTATTTCTCCTTGAATTGCTTCCTTTGCCTTCTACACATCTGCACCTAATGCATGTCTTCCTACTTCTCTTCGTACTTTTTCTAAGTAATCTAACACCTTTTTATTGAACACGTAACACATCATTACAGTAAGTTAATCCTGCTACTGCCATTCCTTCCAAACAATTCTTGCTACATCATATTTATATGAAAACACTTAATTTCTTTATCAGTCCCTTTCTTTTCTTTGTTTCATTTATCAATTTTTTCTCCCTTTCATCCAAGCAATTCCTCTGATTACGTAAGATGATTCCCAAATAGTTATACCTATTTACCACACTTAACTTTATATCTCCCAATAAGAAATTTTTGTCTTCTTTTCTCCCAGTATTCACCATCATTATATTTGATTTTTCTTCACTAAATTTATTCCCCATATCTTTACCCACACTTGCACATGTCCTCAGCATAACTTCCATATCTTTTCTATTTCCTTTGCATAAGAAGATATCATCAGTAAATAAATGATCTAATAATGTATACACTCCCTTGCCATCTGTTAATGAATGTGATGTGATGTGATGCACTGTGACTTCTCCTTATACAGAGACTTCTCCTTATACAGAGTCAAGAATCTCTCAGCAACTATGCCCAGTACCCTTTCTGCTTTCAGACATTTACATTGAATTAACAGATGCCTTATATTTTTTCTGCCTTCCTTACACAACTTGCGGACTACATCATTCCCTACCGCCATCTCTTGGAAGCTTGAGTAATCATTTAATCCTCACCCTCAACAATTTCTGGCTCTTGCTTTTATCATCGAGCACTCTGGATTCAATGCTAAAACGGGGGGTGTTATGCATTTGATATCTAACTTTCACTCGTTTTTTTTTTAACTATAAAGATTATAGACTAAAATTGGAAAAAATCCTAAAGTTTTGAATCCAAGCCAGCCTACATATATAATTATATAAATCAAACTCTAGGTTAGTAACCAGATAAAAATTAAAAAGACCACTTATAAAATAGTATTTCAGAAATCAAGGTTTTTCTAATTAAATCAAATCAACTACAGAATATTTCATGTACCCAAGAGTTATTGTATTTAAATCAAGCCTAAAGCGTGAAGCGAAATTCTTCTCAGACGAGTCAGGAAATAAACAAGAGATCTGCATTGAAGTAAGTCATAATTTTATGTAAAATTGATGAATATAAATATTTACAATGACTAGAAATTTTTAACCGTTCAGTTTTTGTCATAGATGCTACTGGTTAGATTTGTTAAAAAAATAATTGTATGACTATTATTATAATTTCTGTTTTAAATTTAGCTACAACATAAATAGAAGCAGGCAATCTTTTTTAAAGATAGTCTAGATGATATAGATGAAAGCCATAATTTTTAGAGATTCACATTAAAAGATTATAAAATTATTTATCTCAATATTTATTATTTTAATATTTATTAATCACATTGAGGTTATAATTGTAATTATTATCATTATTTTATTTATTATTACATTTATATATGATTATATGTCTGCAAGCAGGAATAATATATATATATATATATTGCTAATATAAAAAGTTAATCCAAAATTTAGTGAAATATTTGCTATAGCTTATTTTTTTACTGGTCCAATAGTGATGACGTATAAGGAGTATTCCAAATTTTCGGCAGTTGCTCGCAATCTTCTTTTTTTTTTTTGATTTATTGAATGTCATTTTATTTTTTAAACATGTAAAATAAAAATGAATAAATATATTCTATCAAAAAACGGTTTATTATACGAGTGAGTACCCAAAAGTAACCTGAATTTTATAATAAAAAAATTATTTATTTTTAAATGTTATAAATTTAATCACTTTCAGATTACTGTCTGTCTGATGCAGTACACTGGTTTAAACATGTTTGCCATTTTTTAGATTAGTCCGGAAACATTGCAAAAAGATGCCTTTTAATGCCTATGGTATTTTTTTCCCCCGCAACTTCTAAGTTCGCAAAAAAAAAATTGAGACATTTCTTAGTGATTAAAGAAAAAATCGCACGGAACGAGATCGAGCAAATATGGCTGATAGATAATCTGGGTCATGCTGAATTTAATTAAAAGGTGTTTCACACTCAAGGCTTTGAAAGTTGGCATTTTGTCAGGATGAAGCATGCACTGTTCTCTTTGCCACAAAACGGGATGTTTATGTTTTACCGCATCATGTAAATGTTTCAGAACTTGCAGATAAAATGCCTGACCATTATGAACTAAATATCTGAGAGAAAAATGCTATTTGCTTAAAAAATATGAACATTGTTTTGACTTTGGACTTCACTTACCACTCTTTTTAGGGACATGGTGAATTTAACACTTCAATTAAATCACTCATAAACTTGTGTTTTTCTGAGAGCAGCGTGCTTAAATCTGTTTTAATTAGCATTACAACTGTTTTCTCTGTTGTTTTCTGTAAACGAAAACAGAATTTTACATTGTTCGAACTTTTCAATCGTTAGAAAAATTACCAAATACTTTAAACATACTTTACAAAAAATTGTGCGCTACATGGCTCCATGATTTCACACAGCAATGTCATTTGGCAGATTGATGCAGAAGGGTTCCTGTGAGAAGTATGTGACAGCAAAAGCATATACAACAACAAGTGTGCAAACCAGAGAATGATTCTGGTTACTTTTGGATGTCCTTTATGTATTGAAATTAATAATCTTTTATTCATTTCAGTGTTGGCCATGTTGTCTTCCACTTGGTTGAGGGAGGAGATGATTTTAAGAATTGTAATAATGCTAATAAATTCAGTATACAAACGTTAAAAAAGAAAAAAAATATTTATTATATAATGTACTACTAATAAAATAGAACAAATTGTTTAAAATAAATATGTTAAAATAAATAATTGTTATATCAAATAATGATTATATTGCGCTTTAACGCAAATTGGTGAAGTTATTAAACTAATAAACAATAATAATATTTCGCTTAGCCGCTTTCGGGGTATGTTAACTCCCATATTCATAGTCTTTGTTGTTAGTGATACAGTGCAGTTGTTTTATATGCAAATCATTTAACTTGATCATTTCTTAAATCGTGAAACATGTATCTTGTCTATTGATGGCATTCGGGTCATTTGCAATGAAATATGCCTCTTTTATTTTCCTATCATTTTTCTCAAATCACACAATCTTGGCAAAGTCGGATTCGAACCTATGCCTAGACGCCTTTTGGTGATCCAAGAATGCTGATCTGCAGTTGTAATAGTTGTTTAAAAAAAATATTTAAATTTAGGAGAAACTGATAAAATATACTAAAATTTTCTCTTATCAAAGAAGCTCAGTTAAAAATTAGATTAAAATAAAAAGATTAAGCCTGCTTAGATAAGAGATTCGAAAACAATAAAATTTAGTCAATGAAAGTGTTTCCAAAAAATTTACAATTGAAATAAAAAAGTCAAATACCACAATTGGAATAAGAAACAAACACTGACATTTGCTAAAACCAGCTATTGCCTGTTATAATAATGCTGTGAAGAAAGAAGCGGACAGTGGCGTAAGAACAACTCTTTTTATTTTAATTATACATTTTTCTAAAACACTTTAATTGATTAATTTGCAAAACCCTTTAATTGTCTGAATTTTTTTTTTGTTTTAGAACCTTTTATCTAAACAAGTTTAATCTTTCTTTTTTTGTAATCTAATTTTTGAGTTGTTTTGCAGGTTTAATATATTTTTATCGGTTTCTTTAAACTTCTATATTTAATTAAAAATTTATTTTAACATACATTTAATATTTTACTTTAGTCAGTTTCTTCTATTTTAGTATTAGTACATTATATAATAAAAAAATTTTTTTTTAAGTTTTGAATACTATATTTATTAGGATTATCACGACTCCTAAACCATCACTCTCAACCATGTAGAAGACCACATGGGCAACATTGAAATGAATAAGACATTATTTGAAAAGGTATTTAGGCTGAATTATAAGCTTTCAATGGCTAGAAAGTGCCCTTCACAGATTTAGAACAATCTAGACATTTTATGATTGTAATAAAAAGAATCGGCTAAAAAAGTTTTTTGATGATTTTAATATAATTTTAATATGGTTTAGGAGAAATATGAAATTTATTTTATAAGCAATGTAAAGACACAAATATTTTTTAAGCATTAAAATATAGTTGTATAAATCTCTTGGTTTCTCCAGGTGATCCGATAAGTACATTTGTCAGTGCCTCTCACGACCAGACTTTGATCATTTGGGATTGGAACATCAACAACAATTCTGTTGAATGTGTTCATGTGTGTAGAGGCCATGCAAGGAGTGTGGATTGTGTTGATATTGACAAGACAAGAACAAAGGTAAATTGTTTTGAACACGCATGCACTCATTTTCAGATAACAATCAATCATCTACCAACACATTTTTTAAAACGTGTTGCAAATTTAATTTATTGTTCAATGTACAATTTTTCAGACTCTCACTATACATATATTTGTCTAGAAATCAAATTCATCAATTAATCCAGGAATTAAAACAACTAAACATTTATACTGACATAATATTCAGACTTTCCATTTATACGTCTATTTACAGCGAATTTGTATTTTTTTTTTTTTTTTGTGGATTGAATGTTCCTTTTGTTTCTTAATAGATGGGATAATTTATGTCCGCATTATAATACCCAATGGTGTAAAAGGAATTTAGAGAATATAAATGTAACAAATTGGTTAACGGCATAACAAATCTAAAAGATTTGATTGGTTACAAATATTTATCTGTTTTGTGTATATGTTAAAATTCTATGTCTAAAGTTTATTGAGACAGATAATAAGATATAATCTATCAAAACCACACTTTTCTTTATTTTGCCTAAATATTCTACAAATACAATTTATCCAAACTGCTTCAAGCACTTTTTAGCAAAACTTTATTTTTTTGAAAAAAAACGTTTTATTAAAAGATCAAAATAAACTTGCTCTGAAGAAGGTCAGTCGAAATGTAGGTGTATGTATATGTACAAATAAAGTGTTTGGCTTGAAGCAGTTTGGATAAATTGTATTTATAGAAGATATAATCTGTTGATCGTTATCAATAATAGTTTGCTTTTGTTTGATATTTTTAATAAACTTTCCTAATAGCTTAGTAGTCAGAGATATAAATTTTGATAAACCCATTATATTATTAAGATATACATATATTGAATTTATAGATGTATATGAATTAATTTGTTGTAAACAACAAAACTTGTCCACCACTCTAGTGCTAAATTTTAAGAATAATTTTGACTTTCTAACAACCATTGTATCTAAAATAATTTTAATTTAGAAAATATGCTTTGGGATCTAGCGTAGCTGATGAGAAAATCAATTTGCCTTGTATCTTATGAGGATATATATTTTTTGGGGGAGGGTAGGTAATATAATGGATATTAATTAAATTCACTATTAGTCTCTTCTTAAACAAGATCTGGTATTTGGAATATGACTAGACAACAAAAATTATATGTAAAATAATGTCCAATCTTTTCTGTTTTTCGTTGTGTGTATGATAAAGATGTTCAGATACCAGTATCTGGAATCTAAATTCTTGGAACTTCTTAATTAAAATCAATGTCAAATCCTCTCTCACCAATTCATTTTTTGGCTATAAAGTACATTTTATGATTATAAATCTTTTATATGCCCTCAGTCATAATATCTATTTGGAATGCTCATCTCTATGTGTGCCACACTCTTATTATACCATTACTTGCTCACATATGCAAATATTCACTAACTTCATTAATAGCATATGCAAGGTGTTTTTTTTACAACATAAGGTTTACTGCTTTTACTTTTGTTCATGTTGATTCGTAAGATATTATCTCATCTTTATCTCACATTTTGCGAATGCAAAACTCAAACCATTTAAGTAAAATTAAAATGTGAGATCAAATCTATGCACCAGCAGATATTTTTGTGGCCACCTGGAGTTTGGTCCCATTAACAATATCACAATGACTTGGTTTTTTTTGTATTCACTTAACTGTGTAATGTAGGGAGCGTACCAATGGCTCAAACAAGCTCTTAATTGATAAGTGGTAAGAGAAAACGTTTAAAATCTCTATCCAGAACATTTCTATCTCTAGACCAATTGGTTTCGAGCTTTTGGTTCAACTCAGTGAGGAGCTAGAATATTCGGATACTAGATCTAAAATATCAACTCAAAATCCTGCACTTATTTAATATGTAATATTTAAATAGAAACTACATATGACTTGCTTTATTGATTATTATAATTTTACCTTCAAGGCTTTGGCAATGCTAAGGCTATTAATATATGGTAAATCTGAATTTGGTTCAGTCTCATATAGCTATTTAAGTTAGATAACTGGAGTTAAAGACATTTTCATGTCCGAAAATTTCAGAGTTTCTACTTAAATATTACATATTAAATAAGTGCTGGGTTTTGGGTTGATATTTTAGATCGAGTGTCTGAATGTTCTAGCTCCTCACTGAGGTGAGCCAAAAGCTCAAAACAAATTGTTCTGGGGATAGGAATGTTATGGATAGAGATTTTAAATATTTTCTCTTACCACACTTATCAATTAAGAGCTTGTTTGAACTATTGGTGCACTCCCTGTATTACATATTTGTAAATACAAGCTCATAAAAGCGATGTCACATTATATATGACTTGCTTTATTGATTATTCTCTTTATTTCTGTATATATATATATATATATGCTATAAAAACTGCTTACCTTTATGAATGTATCCATTTATTATAATATTATGAAGGTGCATCATCATAATTGTATTTACGTTTTTTCATCATCAATTTTTGTTTAATTTTCATACTACATGTAATCAGTTTTACATTCTAATGTGTTATTTTTATGTACTTTAGCCTGTTAGAGAGCTTTTAATATATTATACATTCAACCATTTAGTTACTTTAAAATTATTTCTATTAAAAATAATCTTTCTAGAAATGTAAATTGAAAAATATATTACATGTAATCTGTCTAAAATTATGATTCATATTTTTTTCTAGATTATCCTGTTTTTTTGTGTGCATGTGTTTTTGGAGGGATCAACAAAATTATTAATCTTTTTAAAATCATCTGTAGCTTTTATTCGATTATCTGCTTTTCATTGCATCTCGCAGTTTCCCTTCGAAAACATTTCATGTTTAAAAATATTAACTGACCAGTTTTTTTTTTATTCTGCGTTTTCTATACTCTAAATTTTTTTTTTTTTCATTAATTTTTTTCATTTCTGTTTATAAAAGTATAAGCTTTAGCTCAGACTAAAATTTAATCATAAATATGCGAAGACTGGATAGAGAAAAGCTTTCATAAAGAACCTTTTTTTAAAAATAGTACGTGCTTAGCCAATTTTCTATTATTATAAGTCATAGAACATAGCATAAGTTGGAAAGTGTGAGTAGGTGTATATATGTTATTATTGGTAATTTACATAAAAT
Source organism: Epiperipatus broadwayi (assembly GCA_028023455.1). Taxonomy (NCBI): domain Eukaryota; kingdom Metazoa; phylum Onychophora; class Udeonychophora; order Euonychophora; family Peripatidae; genus Epiperipatus; species Epiperipatus broadwayi. The sequence continues at coordinate 2,706,776 of JAQFVV010006249.1, read as the reverse complement.
TTAAATATGAAAATTAATTTGGGAGAATAGGCCATCTGTTAACATCATGTGCACGGAACACAGTGACTTTAAATGAAAAATTAAAGAGGCATGGCGGCATATCTCTGGGGACAAAAACCCTATTAATAGAAAAGAATCATGCATGTCCCTCTCATAAAGATGGCCTGTTCTCCCAAATTAATTTTTATGTAAATTAGCAATAACAGCATATATATATATATACCCACCCCCACTTTCCAACATATACTATGTCTATGACTTGTAAAAAATGTCGGCTAAGCACCTTGTTTTTTTTTTTTAAAAAAGTACTTTGTGAAAGCTTTTCTTTATATGGTCTTCATATATTTATGATTTCATTTCTGTTTATGAAACTGTTGTAGTTTTAAATAGAATAAAAATAACGAAATGGTTTATTGATCAGAGTTCGTAAGAAATTTGAGTACTGGAGGTGCCAGAATTGGAATCAGTCCAAGAACCTTACATTCCTACGCATAAGTCTAAATAATAATGGTTTATTCAGCAAATGTAAGATACTTTTATAAATTAAATTTTAAATAACATTTGTTAATTCATTAGAATAATAAAAATTAGTTAGCTATTAGTTCAAAAAATTTTCAGCAGATGTCACTATTGAACCAATTCTCCAAAAAAGTTATATAATCGTTTACGGCTTTAGTTTTACTTACTTTTTTTTTAAGGTTATTTATTTACGTCATTTCAGTTAAATTTTAACTCTCTCCGTAAGTTACTCAATTTAAAAAAATGTTTAGTTTATCCTTTTTTTGCCCTAGGATTAATACTCTCAGAAAGACTATTCTGGCATGTCTCCAGAGTATTAAAGTATATCCCTGAGCTTATACATCCTTTTTATTGTTATGCTCTTATAAACAGTTAAGTATGCAATTACGATTTTTCAAAAAATATATAAATTTTAAAGATATTAAACAACAAAGTTAAAATAACAAGATTTAAAACATAATAACTAAATAATTTTATGAGCATAAATTGTATTACTTTGTAATTAATAAAATTTTGTGTTGGCATACTTATTATTATTTTATCTTTTATAGTTATTATGAATGGTGCAGATTTTATTATTCAGTTAGTTATAATAATTAATTTTGTCCCCATACCGTGTCTGGAAAACATTATTAATAATTATTTTCGTAACATATCCTGCACATCAAATTTTAGAATTGAAACCCTGACCTATATTTTCTAAACTATATATTCTACCAGATAATGAATTTTGTGTCTCATTGCTTTAAAGTGCTCATTAAAGTTTATATCCTGTGCAGCTTAGCGCATTGACAATTTGGTGGACATGAGAGTTTGAAGGTTGTTGTTTCGATCTTTAGAACTTAGTAAAAGTAAATAAGGATTTCACTTGTCAGGAATTACTGTTCTCAGTGATATAATTATTATTATTAAAGTTTGTCATGTCATTAAATATCGAAATGCTACAATCATTTATGCTAAGGGGTGTCAAACAATGTCATACTATAATAGATGGTAATTAGGGCTTAATAATTCTAAGTAATAACAATAATAATAATAACTTTCTGTTTGCGCTTAATACGTACAATTTATGTATTATTTTCAATCTAAACTGGCAGCTTTAACTGTTCAGCTGTATTCTTCAGAGCTTTTATTATATTAAGAATAAGTGATAATAACAATAATTTCGCATTCCCTTAATACATGCAATTTTTATTATTATTTTCAAATATAAGCGGATTGTTTCGTCTGTCTTACAATCTTCATCAGAGCTTCTGTTAAATCTAAATAATAATAAACCTTCATACACATTTAATACATGCAATTTCTTTAGGTATTTTCAAATATAAGAAAATTTTGTGTTTAGAGAAAAACTTATTGTGTGCTTGATTGTGTTATTTTATATCATATTAAATTTTTTTATCTTAATGTTTAATAGCTTCCTTAATTATTATCAATTTACAATTGTGTTATTCTCTATCAGAATATTAATAAAAAACAATGATTATATTGTTGTTGTTTTTTTTTAATTTTTGACTGATGTTTTGTAGTATGATTCAATATTTATGATTATATTGTTTTTTTTAAGGAGGAATGAATTGCGAAAACTGTTTAAAAGTTAATGTAATGTTAACGCAAATTTTAGTTAGACCAACTAATCCAAAATCATATTTTTATTTTAGATGTGCACTGGTTCCTATGATAAGATGCTGAAGGTGTGGTCAGCAGGTATGATATCTGATCTCATATGTGATCTGTTCATATTAGAAATAATTGTTTTTGTTAATAATAGAATATCATGCTGATTTTATGTTTTACCATTAGTAGTAGCGAAGAAGTTACCATAGTTTATATATTAAATGTCAAAGGTTAAACTATAAATAATATTAATTAAACTATATCAGTTCCTTAACTTTTTTATTATTAAGAACGTACTACTTTGTTGTCTAATACAAGCCTATAAAGTAAAAAAATAAGAGAAAATAAACAACAAAAATCAAATAATTGATGTTTCTTTGAATTATGGGTAATTTTGATTGTTTACAGTTTGCAGATAAGCTTTGATCTTTTTTACTGGATTCAGTAAGATTATATAAGATAGAAAAAGCATTTGGTAGTTAATACTAATAAGAAATTGATTGAAAAGTTTGAAGCTGGTGTATTTTAATATTTACAGATATAATTTTGTAACTAAGCATTTAGTCTCGTAAGAACACCTTATTAGAGAACTAAAATTCCTGAATTAATTCCCAACTGAAATATGAAAATCCTGCTAAGAATATAAAAATAATCTGAGTGGATAATTGAGCAACATTATTGTGATTTAGCTTTTATTTTGGTGTTAAAATGTTACTTATCCTTTTATGGTCTTATTTTGTAAGTTTCATTGATAATGAAAATGCCAATAAAATGTTATGATTGTATGGACAATTAACTAAATAGTTGCTTTTATGTTCTAAGTTTTCTTATAGTGTAGGTGTTGCTATTTGAGAACTGAAGAAAGAAAATAAAAATATTTATGCATTGTAAGATTGGATTCCAACTCAAAAATCAGTTTGGTGGTGCAACTTATAATGTAAATAATTGATTATTGTAATTTTTTAAATGGGGTCAACTATTATATCAATAAAAACCGAATGGTCAATTCAAGAATAAAGATTTCTGAATCGATAACCAGAGTTTATGTGATTAATTAATAATTGAATTGTTGTATTGCATTAGCAGTAGATTATGTCGACCTCCTAAGTAACTGATGCCCAAATAAATAAATATAATGATTATTATAAGCACTAGAGCTAGCAGGATTCTAGTTTTTCTTTTGTAACATTGCTATGAAAAACACTAAACATCACATGATCACCATTCTTTATGCTTAACATGCTGTTTACACAGAAGCTAAATTCTATACAGTAGAGCCGTGCAGTGCAAGCCAGAATAATCAATGGTTGCAAGAAAGTTTGTGCATAAAATCCCTATCTAGTGCCTACTCTTCCAATATTCCCAAACTAGTTATTTATAGTTGTGGCTTTCATCAGTGAGGAACTTTGGATCTGAGAGTACTCTCCTAGGTTTTAAGATCCTAAGCTCTCACATCCAAGGCTTCTCACTGATGAAAGCCACAAGCTAGAAACTAGTTTGGGAATATTGGATGAGTAGGCACTAGATAGGAATTTTATGCACAAACCTTCTTGCATCCATTGATTACTCTGGCTTGCACTGAGTGGTTTCTACTGTGTTGCCTCTGTGTAAGCATTGCTATGAATTTGCACAGTATATTCCAGTGAGTAGATGTTGGTTTCTCTCACTAAGCTGCCTAAAGTGCCATCTCTAAATCAATTTGTGTATTATATAGCTACAAACTGTAATTATTCACCACAAAAATTTTAAGAGGCTAATTTATCTGGATTACAAGTTATGATATGATATGATAATGTATTTTGTACTTTTGCCAGCATGAAACCTTGCAAACTACTTGAAAACATCTGTGACTCGTGACTTCAATGTCATACACGGTTTGAATCATTTTAAACATTTCAGTAGTAATACTGTCCAATTTGAAACAAAATTTAATTATATCACATTATTCCGTTTTGGGTTAAGGTATGAAATGCAATGCCACATTTCATATCGAATCTCGCAATCCACAATAGTAGTGCCTTAAAATTTTTACAGCAAGTAACTAAACTTTCAGTGCTGCTATTCCTGGTCACCTTATTACTGGAACACACTATCAATTGTCAAATGATCAATTTCAAGTAATAATAATAATTGAACTATTCTTTAAGTCACATACAATAGCTTTTTACAGTTAAAAAAAGCAGCCTTTTTTTACTGTTCATCAAGATTTTATATGGGAAGTTAACTTGAACTAAAACAAAATCTTAGGGAGTATAGTAAGAAATGGCCATTTTCTTACTGTAAAAAAATATTAAATGTGGTAACTAAAGGACTGTTTTATTATTTATTACAGTTCTTGGGAAATCATCATTTGAACATATAGGCAGACCTTATGCATTTATTCACCTAAAAATCACTTTTTGAATTCAAGTCTACTTATATGCACTAGTAATGACATATTTTCATGATCTCGTTTTCTCTTTAATTGTATATCAGTTAAAAATCGCATGATTTTCTTTGCTTATCGTTAATCTGCTTTTATGAGCAGTTCTTTTCATTATGCTCTAGTGCCATCTATTGTAATGATGATTAATTAAATGAATACCACATGAAAGGGCTATATATATACACACACATATAACTCCAGACTGCATTCTGGCTTACGTCCTTTATTAGTGAGGAGTTTGAATCTAATGCTGGACCTGTGCACTTATGCACCAAGCAGCCATCATTATCTTCTTTATATTTTCAAGTTAATAGCCTTAAATTGAAAAACCTTAAGGTTTGGAACCCAAGTCTACTTGTTTGCATAGTTCTATAGATCTGACACTAAGTCAATAATCATATTTTAATAACTTAATTTTATGTTAACCATAGATACCTTTTGTTCTACTTTTGTCTAGGATGGTCGGGAAAGTGTGACTGGTCTGAACCGCATGCAGTGTTATCTCTAAATCGAGCGGGTTTTACGGGTCTACATAATTTATATATTTTCTATAAAAGCTTAAAGACGTTAGTATGTCTGGATCATAAGTTATACTGTGAATGTGACCATGTGTTTTGTACTTTCGTAGAAAATCCTCATTGGAACAACATGCTAGCATTAAATTTTGTTTTAAATTGGGCAAAACTGCCATGAAATGATTGAAATGATTGAACTGCATATTGGTAGCGAAGCCACCATGGACTGCAAGAATATTTTAAAGTAATTTACAAGATTTTGTGATGGTAGGGAGAGTATTAAAGAAGATCCCATGAGTTTTCTATAAACATACAAAACACGCCATCACATTTCATTATCAACTCATGGTATAGATATGCTAATGTCTTAAAATTTTTGTGGTAAATAGTTAACAATGTTGCAATGAAACATATGCATTGATCCAAAGGTAGGCTGCAGGTGGTTTGGTCAGAACTCTTTTCATTGAGTGTATCTATAAAAGAACACAACTTTCTCCACTTATTGCTCATGCTTTTGGATGCAGCTCGTTTCACTTCATTTTAGAGTCATCTATTGTAAGTTTGGGTGATGGATGGTAGTGCTATTGTATCCATTTATGCAGACTGGCTTTTGGCTTACATCCTTCATCGTAAATGAGTTTTGTAATTAATAAATTTGTAAAGCGCATACTCATTACGTAAGTAATATATATTAAGGCTATAACCTTAAGATTATGTGCCTAAAATGCGACAGTAGGGACCTGTACAAATGTAAATACAAGATTAACGACTTTAAAAGACGAGCCAATCAAATGCTCTTATACAACTAATATCTGTCTTTAATATCTTTTATTCTATTGAATCAATAGCCTGAAATTGAAAACTTTAAGGTGTTGAACACTATTTCACTAATCCAGTAATGATCTAGCAAACTCAATACCGGCATTCTTAAATTATTCCAGCTTACAATAAATATATAAGTGCCATTCGGACTCGGGAAAATATAAGATCCTAGGATTGATTCCTGTTCTGGCACTTTTGGTATTTAAACTTCATAGGAATTCCTGAGCAATAAAGCCATGGCAAAGGAATTACAGAACCATTTTCATTATCATCTTGAAAATTGAAACATATAGAAGATGAAAGAGATTTAGAATCTCTGAAATGGATAATCCATCATTAGAAAATATTATTTTATTATCTCTCGAACAATTATTTTTATTAAAAAAACCCAAAATAAATGTTTAAGTTATAACGTGAATGCCAAAGATAGAGAAGTTTTACTTTCAATTCCGTTAACAAATTTTTCTATTATTTTCAGTAATCATCAGTGTCATAATTAAAAAAATGAAATATTTGAACATATATAATAATTAGTTATATATTTTTTGAAAAACAACAAAAAAATTAAGATTAAAAAAAATGAAATTAATTTTCGGAGATATGAAAATTGTGATTCTCATAATGTTAGTATGGATGATTAGCTTCCACGGCCTTCTCGTTTTTTTTTTGTTATGTCATGAAGGACACTAATTTTCTTATTTTATGTCTTAATTTTTTTATATAGTGTGATTTAATAATTTGAAAAAATTTGCGTTCTGCTATCTTTGTATGAAAATTATCTCAAAATAAATTTGTATAAGAAGTTAAAATAAAATAAAAATAATTTAATGGTTTCATTAGAAATATTACCAAATTCACCACTTCCTTTATTTTGTTATAATATCTTATATAAATGCAATGTATCCAGGACAGTAGAAGTGCAAGATTGTGTATGCAAATAGGTACGATAAAAAGTTTTTGCTAAAAAGTGTTCAAAGTAGTGGATAAATTGAATTTAATGGTTTCGGAAGGTCATGTGGTGTTTGGGTATCCGAAATGACAAGAATTTATTCCAGTGTTCTTTAATCCTTATCTGATAATGTTAAGTATACAGACATACTTTAATTAAAACAAAAGCCACTGCAATGATGAAAGGAATTTAAAAAAAAAACAATATGCAATACATTATTACTATTCTTCCAGCAAAAATATTTTACATTTAACCTCTTATATTGAAAATGCAAAGGTAAACTATAAAATATAAATTATTCTAAATGTGGTCATTAACACTTATTAAAACAAATTTCCAGAAAAAGAAGTTTAATAACTTGGGTCAATAATATGGTTCCAACATATATAAGATTTTAGTTACTGGTGAACATTCTCTTGAAATGAATGATTAAAATAATATGTATTTATTCATATGTGAAGAATAATTTTTCTGATTTTTGTTTTTTGTTAGTATACCATCATTGTCACTGGTCATCTTCTTCACTTAATTAAATATTTCAATAATCATTATTTTAATTTTTGTATTTTATATGTGACATTACATTTGTCGAAATACTTGGCTCCACTACTTTTTTGAATTTGTGAATTTTTTCAAATTCTACGAAGATAAGAAAAAAAATAGGCAGTTCATTGCTCTTATTAACTTATAAGTATTTACTGAATTTTTTATTTTTTAATTTTATTTGAAAATACACTTACAAAACTAATTGATTTATTGCAAAAGGTTAAAGTTCATTTCGAAATTTTGTTTAAAGAGTAGAATTTTTGAATAATAGGCTATTTGAATTAATGCTATTCTGTCTGTCTTATTTTTCATTCAGCCAGACATGTTTAGTCTTTTTATTAGTCTATCCAAAAATGGGTATCTTATCATATTCTTCTGTAAGATTGGTTTTGATATCTTTGTTTGCAATCTTTATTCCTCATGAAATTGATCCTGGATTTCAGTTTCTATTGTAGTTTCCATTTAGTCAGTGTCAGCTATTGATAATTTCTTATTAGATGACTTCTCTATACTATAAGTGCTTTCTACCTTTGTTAGCAATTATTCTTAACTAATTACAAATTGTATCCAGTCAACTGTACAAGCATGAAAACAGAATCTCTCTTAATACCTTGTTCTGATAATCAAATAAAAGTTAATGAATAGAAATGGAAATTAGCATAGCTTAATGCACATGTAATTAAGGAGGAGTAAACTGTTCTCACTCAGGTTGTGAATCAATATTATTCTATATAGATGAGCTTAAAAACATCAAAATTTTAAAGAAAAAAGTTCCATCCATTGTTATATATTGCACTAGTTGTTTATGCTTAGACATTGTTTGCGATTAATTGTGGTCTTAATTTCATTTCACACCTTGAATGTAAATAATGAGTTCCAAATCCCTTTTTAAGCTTTTTACTTATAAAATCTCGGTAGGAAGTATAAAATTTTTATTTTTTAATTCAATCTTCTTATTTTGTACATATTTATGAATAATCAATTATACATTATTATTATTATTTTTTTCCAGTTTCTAATCCAGAGAGTTCCACAGAAAATTCAGCAGAGATCAGAAAGAAATTGAAAACAGAAAGCGGGCAAATTAAAACAAGGGTAATTACGATTGCAAATATATCCTGTTATCCAAAATTTACAATGTGTTGACATCATTTTACTGACTGAATTGTTGCGTGGAATTATTAAGAATCACAAGATTCTTGAGATCTTTATAACGATCCAGTGTAAAACTTGGATTTAGTGAAGACAATCAAGTAAAAGTCTTTTCTTTTAACTATTAAGATGAACATTTTTGTCCTAGAAAGTATAAAGTGGAAGACAAGAAATCTTTTTTTTAGTAAGAATCATGGAAGTCAGGAAAGTTAATATGGGTCATACAAACTTGTTAAATGTAATTAATTTATGCTAATATTTTGAAAAAAGATGTAAATTGGAATTATAAAAAAAGGTGTATGGGTTAGAATATATTAGCAGAAACATTCTATTTATTGAAAAAATATAATGCAGGTGCTAATTATAATCTGTATTGTTTAGTATGTATTTAGATTTAAAAGATGAGTATTTGCCTATTTTAACAACAGTTATGAGCAAGCATGGGAGATAGTGATCATATGACGAGTATTAATCCCTTCAGAAATTTTGTTACTGCATTCAAATGTTTATAGAGTACAATTTAAACTCGAACCATAATAAATAATATACAGTACAATGAAGAGAACATATGATACAAAGATCCGTGATAAATGGCAAGAAACTAGCAAGATCAAAAATGATTTAGGGGAATTGATTCTTGCATATTATTAAAATTGGTAGCAAAGATATTCAAAAAGAGGTTAGAATCAGAAGTCGTAAGTGGGAGGGTAAAAGTTTGATTTGAAATTAAAAGGAAGTTCAAGATTAGCTCAGGGTTCTTAGATTTGATAAAATGAAGACATTGCAAGCAAGCTTTTTTTTTTTTCATTGCAAAGTTTATAGGATATTAAAAACAAAAAAGACATGACCCATAATGCTTTTTTTGGAGCAACTGTTATGTCTTTCCCAGTTCTGCCACTTCATATAAATTTGAATAATCATTAAACATTCGATGATAATATTTATTAAATGACTATCCATCACAATCCTATCCATATCTAAACTGCTAAAAATCATAAGCCTGATACTAGGCTCAAGATGTATACAGGTATTTAATAAAGTTAGTTACTCAAACTGACACTAGATGATAGAACTAGACTTCCATAAGATGTTCTAAATAATAATTTATAAATTTTTATTGTATATAAGGTCGCAGTAAAATTTATTATATAGCTAAAAAACTTTTAATATGGCTTTTTTTGCCTTTTTTGACAAAACTTTTTTTTGTTTTAGGTTCCACTTTTGACTCTATCTGGTCATAATGAAGCAATTTCTTCAGTAGCCTGGACAGATGACAGTGAAGTTTGTACAGTGTCTTGGGATCATACAATCAGACTTTGGGATGTTGAACTGGGAGGATTGAAAACAACATTAGTATGTTATATTAATTTTTCAAAAATTCAAGAAAAAAAATCATTTCAATATATTTCTTAACATATAACTGCTACATTAAGTATCATATAGTGCTATAAATTTTCAAATGCTTTAATTTTATATTATTTTTTAGATTGAAAAGGTGTTCCTCTTAGTACTTTCCTAAATATCTCTCTATTTTGCAAAAATCAAATTAGTTTGAATTTAGCTTGGTTAGTTTAAATTTTATACCCTCCCTCTTTCTCTTTTAGTGGTATCTCATATTGTTTGTAATCTAGGCTTGGCTGTAAAATTTTTTCAAATGACGAATTTTTTGCTACTTTTTAAAAAGAAATTGTTAGCCGAGAGGTCATCGCAACCGCCAGACAGTTGTGGGTTCGTGTCCTGGCCGATGCTATGACATATGAAAAAAAAAAAAAAGATTTTTTTCTACAGTATAAGCTTTTTCATACCTAATAAAATATGTTGTAACTAATGGCAACAACAATAAGTATCAAATTTATTTCATTAAAATCACTGATTATAAAGACAGCAATCAACTAAACAAAATAAACTTTATATAGAGAAGAAAATTAATCTTTGCTCACACGGTCTTCACGAATTTACATGCACTCACCCATAAGCATCAATTTAAAAAGCATAAATGGACACCTTATGCTTATCGTTATATAAGCCAACTTTTGCTCACCATGATGAAATCGGGACTTTAACCTATTCTGTACCTGTATTATAACTTGCCAAATGAATTGTACAAGCTTATTAATTCTGTAGCAGGAGAGAGAGAGAGAGAATCTCATTTTTAACCACCTGTGATTAGAAATAAAATATTAAATTTTGAATTTACTGTAATAAATAGTCTATATAGTACAGATTACGTACATAATATAGAGAAGGAAGTAAACTTTTGGTCATGCACTCTTCATGAATTTACACGTATTCACCCATAAGCATAAGTTTAAAAAGCATAAGTAGATCACTTATGTTTAGGGCTTATCATTATATAAGTCAATGTTTGCTTACTGTGCTGAAATCAGGGCTTTAACCTCTTGTGTGCATGAATTATAATTTGTTAAAAATGAGATTCTATTTTTCTCCTACTATCAAATGAATATGTTTGTATAATTCATTTGCATGTTATATATCAGGCACACAATAGGTTAAAGCCATGATTTCAACATGGTAGCAAAGGTTGACTTATATAATGATAAATTCTAAGCGTAAACGGGCACTTAGGTTTTTTAAACTAATGCTTACGGATGAATGTGTGTAAATGTGTAAAAGCGCATGACTGGAGGTTTGTTGCCTTATTTATATTACATACGTTGTCAGTGCTATATACATAAATTATTTATTATACTAAATTTAAATTTAGTATTTATTTCTAATTGCAAATGGTTAAAAATGAGATTCTATTTCTTTCCTGCTATAGAATAATAAGGTTATACAATTCATTTTTCAAATTATATTTCAGGCACACAATATGCTAAAACTCTGATTTCAGCAAACTGAGCAAAGCTTGGCTTATATAGTGATAAGCTCTAAGTATAAGTGGTACACTTATGCATTTTAAATTGATGCTTATGGCTAAGTGCGTGAAAATTGGTGAGGAGAACATGACTGAAAGTTTATTCCCTTCTCTATATTACATGTGTTATTTGCGCTATATGAATGAACTATTTGTTACAATAAAATTAATTTTAATTGATTTTCTGGCTGTATTTTTTGCAAATATTGAGTAAATTTTAAGCAGAATGGCAAGCAATCAATAACAATCTATGAGTGATTATAATCAAATGTTATTTGGTTATGGTACTTATTGTCAATTCACATAGTTCAAGAAAAGAAAGTAAAGCCGTCTTTTAATAAATAGGTTACTGCAGTCTAAAGACCTCTCCGACACTCACTCATAAGTAAATAGTGGAGAAGATAATATTCACCATGCTTAAACATCACTTGATTGCCATTTTTTATGCTTATACAAACTGTTAAAACATTAGCAAATTTCCATACAGTAATGCCACCCAGTGCAAGCCATAGTAATTAATGAATGATAGAAGGTTTGTGCATATGCCTACTTATCCACTATCCCCAGACTAGTTTCTAGCTTGTGACTTTCATCAGCAAGGAGCTTTGGATGCAACCACCTTAATTAACTACAAAGGTATGAGCCCAAAGTAGAGCCACCCTGTGCCAACCAGAGTAATCAATGGATGCCAGAAGGCTTGTGCATAAAATCCCTATCTAATGCCTATGCTTGTATAGTGATGAAAGCCACAAGCTAGAAACTAGTCTGGGAATATTGGGTAAATAGGCACTAGATAGAGATTTTATGCACAAACCTTCTAACATCTATTGATTACTATGGCCATCACTAGGTGACGCTACTGTCTGGAGACTGATTCTCATCATGCTTGTTAGTTGCTAATTAGTGAGTATTTGAGTAGTTTTCTATTATTGCATCACCTAGCTGTAGATAGGTAGATACATGATTAATTGGTTTGATTATGGGTCAACTATTTGAAAGAAAATCCTAAAATTTCACTTGGCCTAGATTCTAACTCCAGGTTGTAGTTTGATAAGTGACTGTGTTGCCTTTGCATCACTTAAAATATTGTAATAATATAAATAAAGCTGTCTTCTTTTCTCTTCTACCTCTTATTATTATAACTATTAGCATTTCACTTGTGATGTCACTGTTTTTTTTTTCATTATGGTAAAGAAAAATTCTATTATATTAAACACTTTCAAAATCCTTAATTCCTAGCGTATATGAGGATATCAAGTTCTCTGCCAGAGTAATTAGGCAAAAAAGTGATAATGATTAGTCAGCATCATTGTAGTTTGCCACCTTACTTTAGAAACTCACTTTTAAAATTACATTATAAACTTTTATCAACCCATTACTAATGTAATGTAATATAATGTGTTTTACTCACACAAAATAATTAACAATTTATAATAAAAGAAAAAGGTAATTAACACCATAAATACAAATGATATATATATTAAATATTCTTTTCTTTCACGAATTTTTCGACATTTACTATATTAGTACGTCTATAAACAAACAATACTAAGACGCCTTGTATACATTTAACGCGACGCAGATACAATATTTATTATTATGCATTTCCAAAAATATCTTAATGATTTCGACTGTCCAACAGTCTTCTTCAAAGCTCTAGCTGAAACTATCAGCTGCTTTTAGAAATGCGGAATAATAATTATTGTAATTGCTTTATGTAAAGAAGTGAATAATAGTATTGTAAGTTTATATTAATATTGATACAATTATAAATGTAATCGTCGGAGAGAATGGAGTTTGCTTGACAAAGTTAAGGCATCAGATAGGAGAAATAGGCAGTTAAAGATAGTAAACTCAGGGAAAATCTAAATACCCTTAATTTGTTATGATAGGGTATTTAAATATAGTGTGTATATTATAGCTGTAGCCAAAATTGCTAATTTTTTTAGGAATTATACTTGCATGTTTAAGGTGCATAGAAGAGAGCGTCAGTATTATTTGTTTATCTTTATCCTGTTATATTTATATATATAATTATCAAAAGTATTGAAGTTTATTTGATAAAGTTAAGATATGACAGAAAAAATGGTAATCAAAAATTAGACACCAAACCAAGAGAAAAAATAAATTAAGTTGATTAGGCATAAATAGAACAGATATATAGTGATGTGTGTGAATAATTCTACATAGAAATACTAGATAACCATACACCAACAGTATAAAAATATTCATTTTTTTTTACAGTTAATTATTTAAATAAATTTTATTTTAAGTTTATCTAGATTAACTGGTTATATATATTTTCTTGTTGTTTTAAAAGTCGTCTTTAAGATTTAAAGTCTGATAGTATATATAACAAACACATTTCCAAAACTTAATCAAATTTCTATTTTAAAAAATTAAAAAAACAAATAAGGAAAATCTTGTTCAGATAAATACAGGTAAATAGATTAAATCTTTTATAACAAGTTATCCATGAAGATAAATCTCAAAGTATAATTAGAAGTAAAGTTAATATTAATTTCTTTATAAACTTAGTTAATTTTGCTAATTATGTGAAAAGCTCTGGATTATTTTAAATCTTAATTACTACTTTATAAGAACAAAAATATAAATAGGCCAGTTGAGTTATTTAGTTTAATTATTGTCTATTATTAGATTTTTAAGAGAACATAAGGAGAATGTTAGCCATCTACAATATATTGTAATGGTCAAAACATGTCTATCTCGCTAACACACTGCAGAATTTAAACCCGGGACATAGAACTCAACACTAAGAGGGTTACCTCCCAGAAATCCCAAATTCAAATCCAAAGTCCAAACTCCACAACGCCTTCTACGTGATAACACATCTGATGCTACTAATAGTATAGTATCATGCCGGTGCAGGTGATCAGAGAGAAACAAAAGACTCTAAATCTAAAGTAGCCCTAGGTTCATTTAACAAAAACTCATAGATGTGCCCAAGATAAGTCTAATGTGCTATGTAATTTATATTGCACCCCGAATAAATAAAAAAAAGAAATAAATTTACAAATAATATTTTAATAATTAGATAATGGAAAATAGTTTAGTTATACAAATTGGATAGCTATATAATAAACAACAAGATGGCTGATACCTCGTACTTGGGTTCGTTTAGATAACGTGTCTAAAATATAGTGACACGGTAGGCATATGCAAGTCACGTAAGGTCTAGCAGAGTTTGAATATTCCAAAATATTTATAATTGGAAACTTGAATGGAGATCGAGAGTCGCTCGCGAAGTGATTAACTAGATTATAAGATCGAGCTATACTGAACGGACTTGAAACTCATTTAACTAATAGAATTCTGTTAAATAATTAATAAGGGAAATGTACGGTGGTGCCTAAGAGTATATGCCGAGGAGGGGTGCAGTTTATGAGTATGCAACTTTAAAATATGACGAAAGGTCTTGGGATGGATAGGCATTTTGCCTTTTATTTGGGACATCTCTAGCCCACTCACAGCTCAAGCCTGGCCCGCACCCAGGAGCTTCGTAACTGTGGGGACATACGCGAAATAATTCCCATGTGCCATTATAGCACTGTACTGGGAACCGCGGAGTAAAATAAGGGGAACGGATTTAACCGATGATGACCTTTGCCAATGGTAAGATTCCAGCACCCAAGCATATTTACTAGCAACACAGTTTAATTTTAAAAGACTTAGTAGAACAATGGGCAATTTATTAAGGAACAGAAATAGCTCACTCTCAAATTTCATATTTTAATGGCCAGCAGACTCTCAACAAAACTTAGAGAAGTAAATACTTATTTAACAAAATTATTATACGCAAAATACTTTAAAACATATATAAAACTACTTTTAAATATATATAAACGATGGGAGGGGGAAAATGCGTGTTTGTGGTTTAATAAACTAAGAGGGCAACCACGCATTATTTAACTTCCCTACATTACTCGCATTTGCCTAAAGAAATTACTTAGATATTTCATTTCAACACATTTAAATAAGACATTTACAATATATATAGAAAATCAACCCAAGCACAAGTTCAGCATGCATTAGAAAAAGGTTTAAATAAATACATTAAGGAATATACAAAATTTATTAGCTATAGCTTGAAGTTTTCCGAGATCTCGGGTTGATTTTAATTACCTCATTCTTTAGATCCGTCCGTGAGCATTTCCAAATTGGTAACAAAGTTCTTTAGTAAAATTATGATTCTTCTTGGTTCATTGTTCCGCAGCAGCAGTTAGTAGATTTTAGGAGCAGCATTTCTTTGGGCTGGTTCAGTTGGGCTTGATGATTGGTGACAGGACATCGGATAGAATGACGGACGGCCAAGGCACTGGATCCCGAGGGAAAAACAGCCTACTGCCCCGTTACCCCGTCATTCTGAGGTTAAACATTTTTAAAACTGGTTCTAAACTAACCAACAAGCCGGTCAGTCCGATAACGCAAATCAAAGCTAATAGCAAAATCAGTTTTAGAAAATATAACTTCTGCTGTCACAATATCAGGCAGATTAATTAATAACTCTCTTTAATAATTTAATACAATCAATCAGCCCTATTTATACGCTCTCTCTGATTACAATCTAACCCTGCGGTGATAAAATCCGTTCGTTAGGTTATTAATACATTTGAAAACACGGACTGCATTTTCTACTTGAATCTGTTTGTAAACACTGTTTTAATCTTATCAAATCTACTAGTAAAACTGGCGCCAATATGGTTAAAATAAGCCACTATTGTTCTTCTCCTACCCTCACTGATTTAAAAGATGACATGTTTTTGAAAACTAAATAACACTTTACATTTATAAAACTCTCTTTTTGAATTTAATTTCCAGAAATATTTATCAGTGATATTATTTTATTAAAGGCAAATAATTATAGCGAAATAACATCACAAAATAAATCGATTCAAAACAACAACTTTTAAATAAAATATTTTCATAAATTTTAAATGTTATCGCAGTATGTGTGTAGATGAGAATATGTGACCTACTTTACTGTACAAGCATATACGTAATATATACTTGACGGTTTGAAAATAAAACCATTTAAAAACAATTTTAATTATTATAAAACCCCGGGCACCCCATTAGACATATAAATTTTAGGCGGGATTTCGGTAAATATACCCAGTACACACACAATACGATAAAATTAGTGTTTTAAATAAGGCATGAGGGTAGGAAACAGGAAGGCAAGACGAAACTAAGATTGGTAGGGCATATCTTACTGTTTCAATATTTATATCTGTTCTATCATAGAGCCAATAGATTCTCTATGGAATTGTTTGAATTTTCAGAATGTGTCATAAGTTTTTTGCTGAGGAAATAAGGAACAGTTGAGTAAATAAACAAGAAATCTCTTCTGGAAGTTTCCAAATTGCACTTAATAATTTCCGATGTATATTTTCATCTATGAAGAGATAATGCAATCGTGAAAAGTAAACTACAACTCAAAAATTAATTCAATTGTGAAATAATGTCAGTAGCCATGAAATAGAAAAATAAACCAATGCTTTCTAATAAGTAACTGCTTTCTTGCCTTGGATTCCCCATTAAATATTTTCAATTCCAAAAAAATATATTAGTCATTAAAATTTACATTTTAAGGTGATGTGTATACCAAAATGAAATAAAAATACTGCCATAGTGAAAGCTTCAAAACCAAAAGTAATGTCTTTTGTGAAGAATGCCCAAAGATCTGTTATAATCCAGCATTTGCCCTTCCCTTCCCCAAATAAGCACAGACTGTTAAATGACTCAATTTTTTCTTGAACTTAAGGAGAGATAAAAATAGTTTTGTTCCTTTGAATAATTTCAGAACTCATTCATGAATTTTTATTATAGTCGGTTTAAAATATGCATTAAAATATTTGTTTTTTATGCTGGTGTAACAGGAAATGAAATATATTCGTGCCAGAAATTATTATGAAAATGTTGGTCATTTTAAAATAATTAATATCGTAGGTGAAGGTAATTTATAGTCATCAATTTTCAATTTATTGTATTTATTTATTTGTTTCCCAATGAAAAGGTGATTTGTTCTTTCTGCAGACTGCATGCAGAGCCATTTGGAAACCCATGCATGCTTTATGTAATGACATGGTTTAGCTATTCACCATGAAAATTTTAAGGTGCTAGCATGTCTGGATCATGAAATGTGAGTGCGTTTATTACCTTTATAGATTCCCCATCACTAAATTTTGCAAACCCTTGGAAAATGTTTTTGTGACTCACTTTCAAATCATTTTAAACATTTTAGTAGCAGTTGTGCCCAATTTAGGGGAAAAATTAATTTTAGCGGGTTCCGTCAAGTTAAGGTATAAAACAATTATCACATTTCATGCCGTAACTTGTGATCCAGACGCCCTATGCCTTAAAATTTTTGGAGTGAGTAGGTAGACTATGTTGGTACTTAACATACTGCTGAAGGCAGCTTGGAAAAAGAATCGTCACCGTTTCACTGGATCAAACAGTATATGCCTTTGTACCAAACATGCTTCAGTGTAAACTAATTTTAATAGATCAGAAGTTTCAAAAATCTCATGAAACTAATTTAGTTGTGGATAAAATGAATATTCATTTATGTTGTTGGTCTTCCAAATAGAGTTCGAAGATGTCAAGATGGGCAGAGAAAATGAATGTGGATGTGGGGGGGGGGGCATACAGTGAATCAAAAGTGGGTATACCTATAATTATAATTTCAGTTAGTAAGTTCAATTAAATTTATAACAGAAGTCTTATTGTAGGAGGTTTTGATCTCTCTGTAACTTGGAGGTATTCAATGAGGAGCTTAGGATGAAGGTGGTGGCATGCATGACCTGAATCTCAAACATCAACTATTCAAATATGGTATTAAGTAATAAATGCATGAAAAAAATTCCCAGTCATGTGCAAAATTTTTCATCTTTTTCCTTTTCTGAAGAAGGATTAAAGTTGGATCATTATGATACTAGACTATCCTGTTGTCAGACAGAGAACTCTAAACACATATATACTCTTTGGGTTTTTATTATTGAATGACTTAGTTTTGTTTTATATACATCATTGATATAGTACTAAGATTGGGAGAGATTTTTTTTTTTTTTTCATACATTAGTTATATTCACAGCATGATGGGTTTTTTTTTTTTTTTTAGAAAGATCATTAGCCCTGAGAAAAGTTATATTGAAATCAGCATTGAGCTACAGTGCTATGAATGACTGAAAATTAGTCCTAAGTGCACCTATCCTAAATATCACTGACACACTTATTATCACTCTATAACTCATTTTGAGATATCTTGTTAAAAAAACATCTTTGTAAATATGGGATAATATGTTGGACTATTTCTTTCATCTATCATTAAATGTTGAATGTTTAGTAAATTTTAAAAATTTTTTTAAACACAAACAACTTGTTAGTAACAACAACACGGATTAGTAATTGCACAGTATTTTGAATAGTATTACTTTCTACTGTTCAGATGTTGCTGGCCTGACCAGCGACAATATGAGCATAGGAAAATACAAAAATATTGGATAGAGAGTGATAATGGCAAATAATCCTATAAGTTAACCCAGTGTGACAATACATATTGTCTGGAAACCTCTAATTAACGTTGCTCTTAGAAAAAAGTATTAAAAAAACAATTGAAGATAATCAGGAGGATTAGAACCAATCCTCAAATAAGTATATGAAATTTCTACTGACTGTTGTCATTGGAAGAATAGTTCAGTTGGTTAGAGCATTGCCTTAAAATTCGATATTCAAGAATCTAAAAGTATAAGTTTGACTTCTATGCTAATTAATATTGTCACTGGTCAGGAGTGGAGAATAATGCAACTCGAAAGGTTGTGTAATTACTAACCTGTGTTGTCTGTTTGTATGTTATTACTAACAAGTCAGTGTTTGAAAAGTTTAAATAAAGTTTAAAATTATTTAAAGATTCAACATTTCATGATAGATGATGGAAATAGTCCAACATATTATCACATCTAATTTGACTGAATGTCATCATCACAAACGTTCAGGCAAATATATTTTTAATACCTTTTTATTAATGTGAATTTAAGCTGTAATTTTATTATCTTAACTAATTTACCTTCTGGCAACTATTAGTACTAAATTTGCTTTCATTTATATATTTTTAATTTTTATCTTTTATTGAAATTAAATAGATGTCACTAATTCTTATATGTACACAAAATAATATGTATTTCATTTTCAAAGTAATTATAAATATATTCTTGGCAAATAGAGATATTCAATAAATATTGGGTATGTTAAATAAAAATTGAATGAGTTGTCTATTAAGAAAACTGTATCAGAAATATTACCAAATTTACCACTTCCTTTATTTTGTTGCAATATCTTATATGAATGCAATTTATCCACTCTACTTTGAACACTTTTTAGCAAAAACCTTTTATTATACATATATGCATATCCAGTCTTATGTTTCGACTGTCCTGCAGTCTTCTTCAGAAACACTTTTCCTTTTTTTTTTTCTGCTTTTAAAAAATTAAAGTAAAAGTGGCTCTGAAGAAGACTGCAGGACAGCCAAAATGTAAGATTGTTTTATGCATACATGTACAATAAAAGGTTTTTGCTAAAAAGTGTTCAAAGTAGAGTGGATAAATTGCATTTATTATATTATTTTCGTATCGAGTTAATAGAGGGCGCTTAAATGCATTCAATCATTATTTAATTGGGTTATAAGTAAAGGATAGGCAACAAGATGGGTGAGAAAGGTAGAATGGTATGCAGAAGATTTGGATAAAGAATTTATGTCACTATATTTATACAAAAGGTGGGATGATTGTGTTAGGAGAATTGTTGAGTGTTATCGTGGCAAGGAATGGGATAGAAAAATAGTCGCATAATAAAAAATCGGGAGTTGGAGAGATGGAGAACTAGTATGGAGAGTAAAAAGAATTTAAATATATAGAAAAGTAACCAGAATATTGGATGCGAGTTAATTTATGATATTAGCAAGGAAAGTAGTTTACTATTTAAGGCTCGAACAGGATCTTTAGCAATATTGGAATATACACATAAATGGAAAAATATGGGTGTTTTAATCTTTAAGCTATGTAAGGAAGGCATAAAAAATATTAGGCATCTGTTAATTGAATGTAAATGCTTACAAGCAGAAAAGGTAAAAATAATGAAGTTGGGGAAGAATAAATATAAACAAAGTGATTATATAGAAAGTGGGTTCCTGGCTTTTATGCTGGGTTTGGGAAAAGATAAGGGGGATTTAGATAATTGACAAAGATCATATGGAAATGGGATGGAGCAGGATAAAGAAGAATATGGGAAAAACTTAAGGTGGGTGATGGAAAGGGAAGGTAAGATGGCTAACAGGTTTCTCTGGGCATAGTGGTGAAGAGATTTCTGACTCCAAAAAAAGAAGCCACAGGGCATCATATTATGTATAAGAGCATTTAAGCGGCTTCTAATAACTCATTTAACTAAGATATAAGATGTTATATAATAATATTCTGGGTTATGACTATGCTAAACCCCATTATCACTAACTGTAAGTCAGAATAGATTTACTCTTATTTATGTTAAGCAAATGTCACTTGTTTTGTTTCTGTTGTTAAATGTGACTGCTGTTATGGTTAACAAGTGGATGTAGGAAAGTATCTGATCAGTTGTATCGTTACCATATATTACTATTTATCAAAATTGTGCATGTTAGAAAAAAATATTTTTATTTTTTTCATTTATAAAAGTGATATTTAATGCTTTAAATTATATTATTCACCTATTTTATCTATTGTAAAATTTTGCCGAGTCATTATTATTGCTTTGAACACATTGATGAATTTTTGTTGTGATGCAATAAAATATGCCTCTTTCAGTGCACTTCTACTTTTAAGCCATTTCCTTCTACATACCATGGTTTCCAGAAAATAATTATATATATTAAATAAAGCAAACAGTAAAAATGTAGTCCAAAGTTTTAATATAGAGAAAGTTAGTAAGTTATTTGGGCTTGCACAAAGTCAGCTAGTCATTATGATTTATATATGAGGCATCATGCTCATTATGGTTGACCAATCCAGACACTGTGATAGGTATGCTCAAACTTTTATTATTAGATTTAAAGAAGAATATATGTTACAGGTAATACAATTCTTAGTTCAGTTTGTACAAGATAAGAATTAATTCCAAAACAGAAGATTAAATCGGTATATGTTGCGTAGAATAATATGTTCTTATTTTTAAGTGTAGATGAAATGCGATACTAATTATGTCTTATTTATTATGAAATGGGATACTAATTATATCATATTTATTTTAAAATCTAAATATATTATTTGTTTTAAAAGTTCCATGGCTGGTTTAAGGGTTGGCGTATATAATTGATGACTTTGAGAATTATTTATATTTCACAAATAATAAAATGTTGATCTAATAATATACTTTATTATGCTTTTAGACGGGATCAAAAGTATTTTTGTCAGTAAGTCATTCGCCACTAAACAGACTTCTCGTTACAAGTTCAGCTGATCGTCATATTCGATTGTGGGACCCTCGAAGCAGTGGTAAGTATTTATTAATATGTTAAACAAGTACTATTTGCAATACGATTTTCATTATTTGGCACAATCGTAATTAAGTCTTATTATTACAAAAAGATATATTGGCTATTTACATTTTTAAAAAAGTAGATTTCCTACTTATTTTATATTCCAAAAATACGTATAATAGAACAATGTTTATGCTTTAATTTTTCATAATATATCAAACCTTCTTTCTATTGAAACTTAAGTAAGAAAATATTTATTTCTTAGTAATATATTTTGTAAATAAAAAACAAATCCTTACTCAAAGTAAGATTTTAATTGAATTCTTTGAAAAGTCTCGTTGGAGTAAGAATATTAGCTACATAAATGTTACAAATGATATTCATTAGAAAGCATTTACGATGAAAAACTTTCAGTGTGATACTTTTCAAAAATAAAATGCATTTCTTAATTATCTTTGCAGAATGAAAATACTTATCTAAATGACCACATTTTAAATGGCCATGACAAGATCATTTACTTTAACCCTAAAAAT
This sequence comes from Epiperipatus broadwayi, assembly GCA_028023455.1. Lineage (NCBI taxonomy): Eukaryota > Metazoa > Onychophora > Udeonychophora > Euonychophora > Peripatidae > Epiperipatus > Epiperipatus broadwayi. The sequence goes on along the minus strand of JAQFVV010006249.1, from coordinate 2,684,295 downwards.
TTGAATGTGGCAAATGATATCTTGGGGTTCCATTATGGGGAATCAAGTTTTACACCTTCATAAGAAAGAAATTCTAATGTTTTTTATGAGCATGTAAATAATTTTACAACTTCTCAAATACGTAATGTTAAGAATATAAACAAACCTATTTAGGAACATATAAGTGTGAATGTGTTTTAAGATAATTCACAAGCTAGTTTCCCAAAGAACCATTGAAACAAATCTATAAATAACCCACACCATGCGCATCTATTTTGTCAGATATGAAACAACTAGGTGCAAATATGTTACTAAGGTAATTTATGAGCTAGATTTCCAAATAATTTTTTCAATGAACTTGTAAATAATGCCCGTTTTTTGTTATATTTTGTCAGATGGGAACAAAATCCGAATACTTTACTGAGGTAATTCACAGGCTAGATTCCCAAAGAATATCTTTTGTTACATCAGTTCCAATCTGATAAAATATATTGGCATTGTATAACTAAAAGTGGGACAATTTAAAAGTGGGACAATTTAGAAGTTCATGGAATTGGTAAAAAATTTTAATTTGTGAACTATCTTATATAGTATGGCTGAAGATCTATCAGCCCCATATAGCTATTTGAGTTGGATAGCTGGGTTTGAAGACATGTAGGTGTCTGAAAATTTCAGATTTTTCACTCAATAGATAATTTTTAGATAAATGCTGGCTTTGGGTTGGTATTTTTAGATCTAGTGTCTGAACCTACCCTGGCACCTCTCTGAGGAGTGCCAAAGCACGAAACCATGGTCAGGGGTTTGGGGGGGAGGGTTCCTGACAGAGATATTTTAAATGCTCTCTGGCTAAGCATTTATCACAAAGCTTGTTGAGGAACTTACAAGCTTAAGAGAATAGAGTCATGTGATCTGTGACTCTTATTTTGACTTATCTTATAAAGTATTTGGATGTGTTTCTTACATGAATAGGTTTATAAGAAAAAAAGATGTTTTATTGTGACATATGGTCTGGTTTATAAGACTTACTTTTATTACTGTTTTGTATAATGATTTATATTGCTTTATACTTATTCCTCTTGGTAATTTTCTGGTTGTTATTACTTACTTGTAATGAGTCTGGTTTGCATTTGGAATCCATTTATTTTGTATCTCCAAAATTAAATTATTATTGTACCTTCTGGCTTTTGATTTTTTACTTCTTACCACAATAAGAAAATTCTGAAGTCGTTCTTTAGTAATTGATGAATGAGCTCTAAATATATAATGTTTCCTATCTTGAACATTACGCGACCTCTCATATGCTTCTAAGAACAACGATCTTTACCTACTCTAATCTTAAATAATGTGGTATAATTCTTTAAATCCCCATTTCCAGACATTGATTTATAATTTTTGTTTTCATCAGTGAAAACTGGGATTCAAAAGCTAATATCTTGTCAAATGTATACAAGCTACATAAGTGAATTTCAGCTTTGAATCCTATGCTTCACTTTCGAAGGTAAAAATCGCAAACTGATCAACTGGAGATAGAAATTTATAGCATTGTACTATTTAGTGTCTATTAATTACTCGAGCTTGTAGTAAATGATTTTTAGAATTATTGTCCAGCTTCTTATCAAGATACGGATACTTAATACTTTTCAAATAATGCTTCTATTTTTATGACTTACTTATTGTTCACTTGTTATTATTTCATTTTTTGTCAAGCTGTGTATGCTAATTATTGTTTCTTACTTTGTTTATTAATAACTAAATCTTTTTTGTAAATGTGTTGTCTTTAGTCACGATTATACATTAAAACACAAACGAGTATACATACATTTTATAATATATTTATTAGCAATATATAGATACAAAACATAAACTCGATTTACAATCGTTATTTATAAATAGCTATACTTCGCCTGCTACTATTGGTGAGATATAGTGCCCAATGCTAGGGTGAACTGTTGAAGAAGGGACTGTATATTCCCTTATAGATTTCCTACCCACTACCAGTTGTACTTGGCAGCCTGCCTCATGAATAGGTATGGTGACTCTTCCATCTGTAATAATAGCTTGCTTCAAGTTTGGCTTCGGTTCTGGCAGCTTCTAGTCCTGAATATAGACTTGCCTTGCTGCATAACCATTAGCTTAAATAGCTATAGTCTGGTGAATGAGCGCTGCTGTTCAGGTTAGCAGAAGTTCCCTTCAACTGTATATGGAGAATTCAGATTTGACAGTTGTTCTCTGACCTTACCTTCAAAAAGGCTGACATCCCCAACCTTCATGGAAACATTTGGATTCATTGAGTGTCATTGCCTATTGGCCTGTTCTTGCCATTGGCTATGCATTATTTCTTTATATACGCATTGGATTAATGGCAATGAATGCTCAATCTGATTGTGATAAGAAAGGAACCTGGACTAGTCCATTATTTAAAGGCAAGGTGAGATATGAGATTCCCTCTCCCAGCTAAAATTAATCCTGAAGAATTTAAACATGCAGGTGCATTGGAAAACATCTTCGTCTTTTTGCTTCTGGTTTGACAATGTTCTCAGCAAGTTTACTGTTGTCATCATTGGTTTTTTTTTTTGGGAACTGTTATGTTCTTGGCCGTAATATCTAAATTAATAAATACACACAGTTTAGATAACTATCAAACTTTATTAACTACTCGCGTTCTCTCAACATATGAGCGATGTCGCGCGCTCGCTAATCTCAGTTGTCACCGCTAGGCGTCAGTCCGTAATTAAAGTATTAGCCATAACATGACAACTCTCTTTTTTTTTTATTTTATTTACAAACATAGTCTTTTAAATATACTGGAGGCCTTCTTCTTCTGTTTGATTTTTCTCTCATCTCGGAACGTTCGACTGGTATTCTCCTTATTGCTGTGCCATTATCACTTGATGTTGATGGTGGTGATTTCTCTATCTCAGATACGGGCAACTGTGTCTCCTCATCCGGTTCTTGTGTCTGTGGAGTTGTTGTGAATCTTTCAGCTGTGTTCTTCATTTTGATAAAATCAGCTTTGGCAACTTTCAGTTCATTTGTTAATAAATCAATAGAAGATTTTAATTTGCTGTTTTGTAATCGCAAATCCTGATGAACAACTGATAAACTGTGAAGATCGTCTTTAAGCTGTTGAATCTGTTGATGTAATTCAGAATTCAAACTTTTTTCTTTCTCTAATTCTTCTACACTAGATTGATGTTTGTGAACTTTGATTCTTAACACATTACATTCCTTTTCAAGTAATTCTTTATTGTGAATAGCTAGCCTGGCATTATCTTCAGTTTTTTTAACATCAACTTGCTTTTGATTACTTTCATCAATTTTGTATCTTTCCAACTCTTGAATTTTATTTTCTAATTCTAACATTTCAGCTTCTATATTAGTGATTTTATGCCATTCCTCTTCCTTTGCTAATTGAAATTTTCGCTGTACTTCTCTCTCCTTTTCAATTAATTGATGGGACTGTTCTTCACCCAATTTCTTTAATATTTCATGTTGTAAACGAATATCTTCCAATTTTTTTAATTCCTCATGTAATTGTTCATGTATACTTAGTGGAATTAATCTAGGTGCATGGACAACTGGTTTAAATGTTGGGTCTACTGTGAGGTGGTGTTCACCTTCATAACAACCCACACCTTGAAAAACATCTTTGTATTTCTCATATATAGACTTGAAGTTTTCATTTTCTTTTACTTCCTGTGTTTTAATACTTTTATTATCTTTTCTACTCTTTGTTATTTTATCTTTGTTGTTGTTGGATATATTTTGATCATTTTTACTTTTATTTTTCATCGTTACTTTTTGTACTGTAATTTTGTTGAGTTTAATTAAACCTAATAACTCACAATCACGGCCACTAAGAAGTGTTGGTTCAGCTTCTTTTATTATTATAAAACGTAAATTACGCAGATCTTTGTTTATTTTGCATTGAAGTTTTGCTTTTCCTATTGGGATAAGAAATGATCCTCCAAAAGCGCGTAATTTCTTCTTTGTTTTGTATATTATTGGTTGTGGATGAATAGTATTAAGCACTTTTTTAGACATAATGTTTACATCAGCTCCTGTGTCTATTTTTATTTTTACTTTATTGTTGTCTAATAAAATCTGTTCATACCAGCCATTAAACGAATGAGTTGAGTCTACACGTCTGGCGTATGCAATTGTGTTTTCAACATCACTGGTATATGATGAATCCGATGTCGTAGTATCATGTACTTCGTTCACATAACGTCCATTTCTATTAATATTTTTATATCTTGTGTTTGAGCGTTTTTGTGTTTTTAAAATTTTATGATTGTAGCTTCTCGTATGGCAATTATTGGCAAAGTGGTTTAACTTTCCACAATTATAGCATTTTTTACCAAATGCGGGACACTCACGTTTTGGGTGATTACGGTTGCACTTTTGACAATTGCGTATGTTTGTTGTATTTTTCGCTATTATGTTAATACATAGTTCAGACTTTCCCAGTAATTCATTTTTGAGTCTTCTAGTTTCATGTCCACGTATTATTTCCAGTGCTTTTTCTAATGTAATATTTTCTTTTTCAAATAATCTGTCTTTTAGTCCTTCTTCTTTTTGTACCATTATAATTCTATCGTGGAGGATATTTTGTTTTTGATCCCCGAAGTCAGCTTTTTCAACTACTACTTTTAAGCGAGTAAGAAAGTGATCAATCGATTCTCCCTCGTGTGGTTCCATTGTATATGCTTTTATTCTGTCATATAATGTTGTTTTCATGGTGTTAAAATATTTATCCATTTGGTTTAAGACGGATAGCAATTTTGTTTTATCTTCTGGATTCGTGTGGTCTAATGTTTTTATTACATCTCTCCCTTCTTTTCCAATGAGATGACATAATATTCCTAATTTTACTTTATCAGATTTCATATCGTTTTCTGTAGCTTCTAGGAAATTTAGGAATAATTCTTTCCAATCAGTCCATTTGATTGACATATTTCCTTCCATAGATAGCGGTTCGATATTGTACAAACGATCGAATTGTGACGCCATTTTGTATTTCGGCAAATATGATATGAAAAAAAAAATTGCTATAAAAACTATTTTTATCAATATTTAAATACTCACTGTTTTATAGACTTTAGAAATATTTTTTTACTAATATTTCATTAATTCACTCCTGACACCATGTTATGTTCTTGGCCGTAATATCTAAATTAATAAATACACACAGTTTAGATAACTATCAAACTTTATTAACTACTCGCGTTCTCTCAACATATGAGCGATGTCGCGCGCTCGCTAATCTCAGTTGTCACCGCTAGGCGTCAGTCCGTAATTAAAGTATTAGCCATAACATGACAGGAACTGAAGGGTTATTGCAGCTGGCTGGTAACTCATCAGTGGTAGATTGCAACAGTATCATCTGATGAGGCTGATCTTGGAACTGTAGATTTCCACAACTGGTTGATGATACCTCACTGTTGGCTTGCCACTTTTTGTCATCTGATGAGGCTTTGCTGATGGCTAGTCATGGAACTGTAGTTTCATTTTAGCTCATTGATGATGAATTAACCTAAATTTGTTTCTGTGATGATGGTATCCATCAGCGGTTTCAATCACCATTGTTTGTGATCTTTTGACTTTGATCAAGAGTGCTGAAAGAGGTTCCCTGAAATGTGGCATAGGATATGAGTACTTATCTGCTTTTTTGAATTCTTAATCTCATGCATTATTTTTAGGATTCAAACCTGGATTAATTACTTCTGGGCAGAGCCTGTTTGAATTTATTTTTGTGATCTGGTTCACTTTAGTCACTGTAAAACCTGAGTAAACTAATCACGTCCTAATAAATTGCTCTGCTTACCAGCAGATATTTATTTCTGTTGGTCATTGTAACCTTCATTCTTGCCTGATCCAAGAGTGCTACTAGACTGCCTTAGTAATCAAATTGTTTTGCTGCTAGGATGCAGCTAAAATTTATTTTATTAATGATAGATCATGTCTTGTTTGACACTATGGACACTGCAGATCCTATATCTAATTCCATTGTGACCGGCATATCATTAATATTCTGTGTTTGAAAACAGTCACTGTTTTTCACATTGCTTATGCAGCAATTTATTTTTTTTGACTTTTAAATTGCCTTTTTAGCTTTTTGGAATTTTGTCATTAGTTAATTTACTTGTTGTTTCCTTGTAACACAAGCAGTTTTTTGTGTGATTGATATGCTTGCAATATGTACTGACTGTATAGTGTGGTATGGACATTCTGTGTGTGTGTGAATTCATTACATCTATAACACTTTTCATTCGTTGATTTTTTTGCACTGTCTTCTGGGTGCTTGAATGACCCAGTGTTCTGTGCAATACTTTGAATATAATAATTCATTTTTTTCAATGGCTTTGCTTGATTAGCTGTTGATTCTGCTAGTGTTGCTTGAGACAAAGTGGATTCAAAGGTTATGTCAGGATCCGGGAGCTTGACTCCAAGATTATGACTGCTCATCCGACAGATAAGATGATCTCATAGAGTTTTGTTAATTAAGGAAGTCTTTAAAATCGCATTTTAATGCTAATGACTGAATTCTAATAGCAAAATCTCTAGCTTTTTCTCTTTTTCTTGAACACAAATATTGAAATGATATCTCTGCATTATCATTAGGCGTTTAGGAGTAAAAAAATTGATTAGTAGAGACATTACCTTGTCAAAATTTATGTCAGCTGGTATGTCTAACAGTATTTGTGATTTAAGGACCTCGTAAGTCTGGGTCCAATTATTGACATAAATGTGGATAATTTCATCTCAAGCCTCTTGATCTGATTAGCCTATAAATAAAAGGTTATTTGATCTTTTAGCTTGGCCAATTCTCTGGGTAGACTAGATCGAATGCTTCAGTTGAGCCAATATTAGTCATTCTGTTTTATTTTTCTTTGTATTGTGAGAAAGAAGAAATTTCTTTAATTATGCGAGTCACTGCTCGGAATGATCTTTTAATGTTTATTTGTTGAGCTACTATTTGCATAACTGTCAATTTCAGATAAAGACAAAATCTAACAATCCGTTGGGGGAAGTGTTTAGGCATATTGTAAATTTTATATATAAAGAAACCCCCATAAAAATAAAAGTCATATCTATTAAGGTAAGTACCTTCCAAACAAATGAATCACAAAAAGCTTATAAATGACTACTAGAGTAGTCCTATGTATCTTAACAACTGAGATTATTTTTGTAAAGACTATTCTTTATAGATACCAGATTGGCAAATACTATAAGTAATTTAATTTAAAGCTTATTTCTCCCATTAGGAAGTTATAAAGAGCATCAGAATACACTTGACCTAGCTTTATAGCTAGCCAAATAGGTAAAAGCTGGCTGCCAGAGGGCTGCATTAGATCCTAGGTTCTAGATGCAGTGCTCTCAAATCCAAGGTTCCTCACTGATGAAAGCCACAAGCTAGAGAAACTAGTGTGCAAATATTGGATGAGTCGGCACTAGATAGGGATTCTGATACATAAACATTCTAGCATTAGTTGATTATTTGCCTTGCATTACTGTAAGGAGATTCCTACTGTTATAACAGATTATGTAAGCATAAGAAATGGTGGTCATGTGATGTGTTAGTAATTTAATACCAATCCTGACTAAAGGATTTTGGCGACTATGGTTATTAAAAACCCAAGCACATCAAAATGTAGAGTTAGTGAACTAAGCTTGGATTGAAAACATTATGCTTTATAGTTAACTAAAAAGATAAAAGAGGTTACTGGAGGGTTGCATTAGATCTAAAGATCTAGGCATAATGTTCTCAAATCCAAACCCTCACACTGATGGAAGCTACAAAGTAGATAATAGCTAGGGATATTGGATGAGAAGACTATAGATATGGGGATGACACTACTATATAGAAAGAATTGTTACTGGTGTAACAGATTAGATATGTAGAATTACCTGAATATTTAAACACTAACAGTTTGAATTCAACTATCAGCTTTAAAATTATTAAACATTTCTAACTTTTTGAATTCATCAATCTTTATTTGAATAGTTGCTTTGTGAATTAAAGCTAAAAATTTAATATGGAAATCCATAGGAATGAGTCACTTACTGTCCTGACCTATAGCTCTTCAAATACGACTAATCAAAAGGTTATAAATTCAACCATTTAAAAAAGAATTTATCATTATCGTTAGCAGTTATTCATGGGCAACTGGCGTCTTAATATCAGAAAAATAGAAAGAGACAAAAAGTTAGCTCTTAATCTTTTCTTTGCCTATTTTTATTGCTTTAATTTTTTTTTATGCATTTAATGTAACAACAAACATTATAAAAGTTCTGTTATTGATGTTATTATTTAATTACTGCCATGTGATTAGTAAATTTGATATAATTAACTCTCTTAACAGCAATGCCATTACATTCTAACAAAACAATATTTATGTAACAGCTCATTTAAATAAATTTTCATCTGACAAGCTGGATGGAGTTACATGGATTACCACTTTAATCAAAACTTATTATATGGGAATATCACAACAACTTTTTAATTGACGATGATTGGTAATTTAATGCAGGCCATTAATTGCACCCGAATCCTAAAATTCAGACTTAGAACATGTGAAATGCCTACAAAACATAAATGTGCAAACAATTACAGGAATCCCGTAAATAATTAAGAACACATATATTGTCACTTTTTATAGAGTTGACTGATAGTAAAAAAAATAACCATGCAATTTATTGTTTGGAAATTAAATGATGTTCAAGCATCAAAGTGACAGGTTAGGTGCAAGATTGACCAAACATTTTATTTTCTTCAGGTTGAGATGCTATGTGAATATTGAACTTATGGATCCGCCACTTGTGTCATTGTGATAAATCGCATATGCTTGTGGTTAGGCTGACTAAAAGGTCATCAATTGTTCTAACTGTTCTTTGTAATATTTAATTGCTGTTTCTGACTGTCAACTTACATTTTGGACATCAGTTAGTCGGAAAAATTTGCAACAAAGAGATTTAGTTTCTAAATCATATAATTATTTTTTTAAGTCACCTACATAACAAAATATTGTTTCATGCATTTATTCAATGAATTAAATTGTGCTAAGGGGAAGTGGGAAATTATAAAAGCAAAATACCACCGGATGCAATATTTGATTATATTGTATTCTCTTATCTAGAGATCTAAATCTGTTTGCAAATAATAAGTATTTTATTATTTCTTTCTATTCAGTGTACGTATTTTTTTTTTTTCTAGATGGCAGTTTAGTAAAGTTTGTCTACACCTCTCACAGAGGCTGGGTCACATCGGTTTGTTGGTCAAAACTGAATGAAAATTTTTTTATCTCTGGATCACATGACAAATGCATGAAACTGTGGGATATTCGCAGGTAAGTTGCATAAATTAGCAATAGAATAGATATGAAAATATATGTGCATCATCATTATCAATCTCCAGTGTTGTTCTTCCACATTTTATTTATAATAAATACTACTCCACTTGTACTTCCAATATTTATGGCCTTTGTATTCCTGTCCACTTTTTAAATCAATTGTCACTTCATCTTCTAATTTCACAAAGTCCAATAATGTCCCATTTAATATGACAGTTCTTCCAATTCTTGCAATCTTCCTTGATTTCAAAGTGATACCTAAATAAAAATTCATCATTAAATAGTAGCCTGGGTCCGCAATCAGGGGATTCTTAGCATTCTTCGTTTGCCACCAACCACTACCTTGGCTGGTGACTTTACAGCCTCCTGGGAATAAGGGCATGATTTATTTATTTTTATCATGATTGTAAGTATATATTAAAAAATTTTTTCATTCACATTTATTCTGCCTTATCAGGCAATTGAGAAGACTGTTCTTGATCTTAAACTCAAAGATAAAAGGCCAATTAACCCACCATGCTGGCTAATGCATGTTGGTGAGCAGCCCATTCCTGTTCATATACTATATGAATAAAAACATAATAATAATAGTTGCAACAACAAGAACGTATGGAGTGGATATTTGGAATTTATGCTATTCAGTTTTTTTAAGCCTCCAAGAGAAATCAAAGGGTCTCCTTTCAGTTAACAGCAAACTCTTCGCAGTTGTATATGTGCATATATAATTAAAATTATTCAAAATTCAACCAGACTAGCCAAGAAAAAATAATTAAAATACAACCAAAGGTTTCACTGCTACAAGCAGACTTCTCAAGTGTAAAGAACTACAAAAACTACCTCATATATATAATATTCAATATTACCCACCAATCCACTTACTTCCCATCAAGAACTCTTATAAACTAATTGCTTCAGAATAATAAATTTTCAATAATAAAGATTCTTTAATTTTTCTTTTGATTTCATTTCTCTCAAAGAAACTTTGACTTCATCAAAATTAATAGTGTGGCCTGTATCTTTTTCATATACATACAAAGCAGAACTAAGATATTTATTTCTAACCCTACTTTTATAAACCTTTATTTTTTCATTTGAAATAAAACTACTCTTGACCTATGTAAACCTTCTTACATAAACAAGGGATAATATACACTACACCAGGAATAGTCTTCCTATCAAAAATTTTCTTTGTATTTAATAAATTATTCAAAGTAATAGCCCTTTTCCAAGCAATTTTCTTATTTTCAAACAAATTGCTACTCTTACATACAATTTTATAAGAAGACAATTTAAATGGCAAAAAAATAAAATATTTTTCTTTACCCTTTACATTCTTACAAATATTACTATTAAATAAAGTACTTTTTTTATTAGAGTAGCCAACACTCAAATATTCTTTATAGAATTGACCTTTCTGAAATAAAGCTACCCTACTAGAATTAATTTTTTATTCCCATAACAATAATTTCTTAAAGCATCTACTTTAAAAGATACAGACTGATAGCTATCAGGTTTAATTATAGACCTTAATTCTTTACTTTTAACAAAATGACTGCATAGTAAACAATTAGTCTTTACATTTCTAATCACCAAAAGATCTAAAAATTTTAACTCAACAAAAATCTAACCCCCAGCCTTCTAACACATATCTTATAGAAGGATCAAAACAATTAAACTCATTTACAAATTCCTTCAATTTATCATTCTCAACTACAAACAAACAATCATCCACATAGCTAATATATAACTTTAAATATAAACAATTCTTTTTAATAATAATTTCCTCCTCCAAATAATTAAAAGAAACTGAACATACTAAAGGAATAACATATTATCCACTCTTCCCTAATTTTACAAAAATCATTAATTACTTTAATTTTATTTTTTGATATTTTGCTTAACCAACACAGACATAAGAACATCAATACTGCTGCTTAACCTACTAACAGACTGATACATATTCTCAATATCTAAACTGCCAAATACCCAATTATTTTCCATTTTAAAATTATTAATCTTATCAAAAGCCTCAAAAGAAGAAGAAACTGTGTAATGACCAAAATCAACAAATAGTTTTAAAAAATTATTCAAGAATCTAGAAATACTCTCTACAACACTACGTGTAAAATCAAAAATAAATCTTAAAGGAAAACCATCTTTATGAGTCTTAATATTAACAAACATCTTAGCTGATATGAAATCATTTGGATAACATTTTAAATAATCTATTCTATTAAAAAATTTCAAATTTATCATTTTCTTCATAATATCTATCAACTTTCTTTTAATCACATTACCTGGATCTTTATCTAAAAACATATATTTACCATTATTTAATCCTCTATCCATTTTCTCCCTGAACTCATCTCCTTTCATAATGATAAACTGACCAGCTTTGTCTTCATGAGAAATGATCACATCATTAGCAATTAACCTATCCTTAAGATGTCTAACCTCAGCAGGATTAACAATACATTTTTCTTTCCTTTTTAAGCTTTTATTCAAAACCAATTAAATGCCAACTTTCTGCTCATCACTCAAATTACTAGATTCAATAGACTAAATTGTATCAAAAATTATATTTTTTGAAGGAAATGGAACAAAATTAGGCTTTTACCAAGAATCTCTAATTCTCTATCATTTAACTTAATATCAGAAAGATTAACAACTTTTTTAATAGAAACATTACCCTCATACACCCTATCACTACAATAAATTTTATTCATTTTTCCAAACAACCATTTAAATTTCCTTTCATACTTCTTACAATAGAAATTTGACATATTTTGTCTAAACTGCCTTATGAAAAAATTTAAAATTGAATAATTAAAATCTTGCCTCCTATCTAAACAATACCTTTTATATTTATAAATAAATTCATAAAATTTTATAAAAAATTTTTTTTGCATATATGTATATAAAATCAAAATCGTATAACATTGAAATATTAGTAAAATAATGGTTTCATTTATTACACAAATTAGACCTCAAATAAAAATTAACAACATAAGGAAAGATATATATGACAGGACTCAGTCCCATAATTCATATTAAAAATCAACAATCTTTAATATCAAATAAAATTTTCATAATAATGATAGTTTCACATTTATCGTCAGTTTCTTTAACTTCTTTTTAATCTATTTTTTAAATAAAAAAAACAATCTCTATATTGGCAAACAACATTTGTATGATCCGTATTTAATTTATGAATATTAACGTTACTTCTATGAGCTTTAGCACTTTCATTAACATTAAATTTCCTTTGATGCTTGTACATTTTATACCAACCACAAAGAATCTTGTAAACTATACTAGGAATACATTCACCACAAATGGACAGATAAATGTATTTCTGATATAGTTTGTAGTTGTATAATTCATATAGATCAAAGAAAATTAAATTTTAACAAAAGAGTTAAAGTTCGTAGAAGGAGAGTTAAAAATAGATATCATAACTCAATTGTGTATATTCACGGATTAAGTCTTTAATGTATTATTCGATAATACAGAGATTGTCTTTTATTTAAAAAATGAATTGAAGAGTTAAAGAAACTGACGACGAGTTTTATTGATTTTGAGGCCATCTATCTTATGAAAACTTACTTTGTTATTAAATGTAGGTGGAATTTCAAATGAATTATGGGAATGATTAACCTGTTTTATATAAATGTTTAATATTTAGTTGATTGAGAAAATAATATTTGCAATAGGCCAGGGGTGGGCAATTGTTTTGGCTCAGGGGCCGCAGAGGTTGGCGGAGGGCCGCATTGGGGGCCACTTTGTGGAAGCGAAGGTTAGTGGAGGGCCGCATCTTTATTTCATGACACAATAAACACACTGCTTTATTCCCTGTATTACCAAAGAAATATTTGTTTGTCCATTTCTTCATTAAACACATGACATTCGTCACCAAATTTACATTTTTTCGGAGGGTTCATAACTTTCACTAAAGTTGGAAATGTATATATTTGCTAATGCAAAGACAAAATTGAAGTTAACCAGATCAACTGGAAAAGCACTGCACATCATATCTACACTGCGCATGTGTATTGATGTGGCCATCCTAGTGGAAAATACGAGATGAATCTTCAGTCATGGACGGGAAGGAAATCTCAGTTCAAAGCAGATTTTTCTGATTGTCTTGGAGGGCCGCATATGGCCCTCGGGCCACTATTTGCCCACCCCTGCAATAGGCCAAGCCATTATTGAGACAGAATTTTAATATAAATTTATTATTTTTACTAGTATTTTAATGTTATATGATTTCCTATTTTATTTTATTGTTATTAATATAGCATTAGGCAATACTCAAAACATATTTAGTAAAAGAAAATACGGGAATCAACTCTACCGCTTTCAAAATACGAATATGTAAATAAAAGATATCGCCATCTTCCAATTGCCATCATGACTTGTATTTTACAGATAGAATTTTAAAAAAATCAAAATCTCTTTGAAGACACACAACATTAACATTCTCACATGATGGACCAATCATTCATAATTTATTTATATTTACCCATTTATATTGTTTATTTAATAAATTATTTGTCATATTTATAAAATATGCCTTTTCGATTTTTCTTTCCCTCAAATTGTTTTCCACAGGCAAAATAAAAACATCGTCAAAAATTTCCATAGCAATGAATTGGTTAATCAAAATGAAAATAAAAAATGAGAATTCATGGACAAAAAGTATTACTTAAGAAATTACCCCCCTCCCCATTTCTTGCATGGTATTTCATGTTTATAAATTTTTAACCATTAAATTTTTACACAGTAGTTCTGCTTCAGCAAGGCAAAACTCTCCATGCAGTAGTGCCACCCTGTGCCAACCAGAGTAATCAATGGATGCCAGAAGGCTTGTGCATAAAATCCCTATCTAGTGCCTATTCATCCAATATCCCCAGACTAGTTTCTGGCTTGTGGCCTTCGTCAGTGAGGAGCTTTGGATCTGAGAGCACAGCATCTAGATCTTAGGATCTAATGCAACCCTCCAGCAGCCACTTTTTAACTCTACTTAACTACAAAACTATGAGAATGAAATTGAAAACACAATAATATTTTCATTAGATCCTTAGATCTAGGTGCAGTGCTTTCAGATCCAAGGCTCCTCACTGACGAAAGCCACAAGCCAGAAATCTTGTCTGGGGATATTGGATGAGTAGGCACTAGATAGGGATTTTATGCACAAGCCTTCTGGCATCCATTGATTGCTCTGGTTGGCATAGGATGGCACTACTGTATGGAGAGTTTTACCTTGTTTATTAACAATTATGTGCTAGTATAAGAGATATCATGCGATGTTTAGTAGTTCAGCTTCCTGAATTCTATTTTAATGTATATTTTGACTCACCAATGTAGCTGGGCTTACACTGGCACACCATCTTATACATTTGTTGATTTGGTCAACATCCTTTCCATTAATAATTAATCTACCAGAATTTGCACCCTACATTAAATGCTGTATTAAAATGAGAAGAAACTACTGCTAAAATCATACTACGCATTTACAGTGTTAAAATCCATGTTTTCCTTTCTTTTCTTTCTCCATCTATGTTTGTAAACTTATATAATGTATTTAAAACATCTTTCTTATTATATCATAAAATTGAATAATTCATTAACAATATATATATATTTTTAATAGCCGTAATGCTCCTTTGTATGACTTGAGTGGTCACAATGATAGAGTCATGTCTGTTGATTGGTCTATTCCAAATTTGGCCATAAGTGGTGGAGCTGACAACTATGTGAAACTTTACCGGACCTCTGAGTAATGTGAAATAGAATAGCATGTATGTGTAAATGATTTTTGTTTCCCCCTGTATATATAGTAAGAAATTTTTATGAAAAATAAAACTTATAATTTCATTGTTTTTTCTTTTTTTAATATTTACATATATGTAACATCACAGCTATCTGAATACACTTTACACAATAATCTTCTATGTACAAGTGACATCTATTTTTCCAAATCCAGAAGTTACAATGTAAGCCATTACAGTGCACTTACTAAGCATAATATAGCCACATTTCTTAAGATCAGTTTTTGGTGTTCTCATCAGAAACGTTGGAATGGCACTTTCTTCACTAGATGGTTATATTTTACTTCCTAAAGATTTTGAAACCAAGCCAAATAGATTATATACCCATATAAAATATCTTTCTATGATATTTCATTAAATGTTCATTCATTTTGCATCAATTTGTTCTTTTAAATTTGCATTGCTTTTTTTAATTATTATTGTTTTGTAGAATTTTGTTAGTTTGGTATCTTCTTCAGAGCTACAATTGACAACATTAATTTAGTTACATCATGACCCACATATATATAATATTTCTCAATGTTCTTTCTATACACATGCACAAATATATAGATAAGGAATGAGATATTATTTTATATAGCGCTATGTTTATTTATGTAATAGTAATATTAGCGACTAAGCCAATGCACATGCGCTTTAAAGATATTATATAAATGAATACTCAATTTTCCAGACACGAGATATAGTATTTTAGAAAGAATGGAATGAATCCACCCATTCTTTCCGACACAAACGTTTATGTATGGGCAAATCTTAAGTGTGTGGAAATAAGAATGTGAGATGTTACACGATCACTTTGAATTACATTTGTTAAGTTTGAACGAATGACACTGCAAAATCTTTACAATTTATGAACTGTCATTCTTTAGCTGAAATTAAACATATATAATGAGGTATTATTTTATATAGCACTATGTTTATTTATGTAATAGTAATATTAGCGATTAAGCCAATGCACATGCGCTTAAAAGAGATTATATAAATGAATACTCAATTTTCCAGACATGAGATAGGAATGTATTTATATGCTAATGTACTCATATTTATATAAGACATTTAACAATTTTTTTAAGTATATATATCAATCAAAACTATAAACGATTAAACTGTATTGCAAATTTAAAAGTGCAAATTGTTGGGTATTCAAAATGCAACCACTTGGAATACCAACAATTAAAACTATAAATAATAACCACAAATAATGATGAAAATAGTGAAAAATTATTGCTACACACAAACACAATATATATAGTTCACTTTTGGTTCATTTCCCATGACTGTCTGCTTTATGCACAGCTTCCCAAACTCTTTGGCTCAATTCTGCTGCTGTTCATGAACACGTTGGCTTTGTGCTAGAGTGCTGCACCATCACTTAAGCTTCTTTCAGCTATTGTCACTTAAAATCTCAGCACCTGTTCACTTGGTAAATTCACTGGAAAATCAGAACAAACGTACTTTGCTGCTCAAAGCTATTTATACACGTAGGCTTGCCTCCAGCAATCCAGGATTCATTCTTGATTTTTATCAGTCTTGTATTTCCTGTTGGTATTTTTAATTAGTATTTTCAATTTCTATTGTATCAAGAAATATTTGTAATTAGCAAATATTTCTTGGCAATTATCAAACGCAATTTTCTTATCGCAAACTTAAATATTTTCCATTGTTACATTTTACGCAAATTTAAACACTAATTAAATCCTTATCAGTTAGCAATCCAAAATATATTTCTCTAATATATTTTATTTTTTTCTGAAGTACAAAACTTATATTTGAATTTCCATGTACATTTTTATACAAAACATGACACAAACAACAAAGGATTACAATATTTTATTTTTAGATGAATATTCAAATTCTTAAACCATTGACTTTGAAGCAGGATAAAAGGGATCCATTAACTGAATATCATAGAAATCCAATACTTCCTTCTGGACAAAAGCCAATTAGATAGAATCTGGTAATAATCTGGCTTCATTACCACTTAATCTCAATTGAGTTTACTTCTTACTTATATTCTGACTTCTGGAATTGAAGGACAGCTGTCACTAAAATACAATTATTGTAAGCTAAAGAAAATAGTAAATACTATTGATTGGCAATTATCTTTTATAACTTTTGCACCTGGCAAAGACTAGAGATTGTGGTATCACTTATAATAACTTTGAGAAAATTCAAAATAGTTAACAGTTAGGGAAAATCAGTAAATAGATTATAAAAGAAAACTTTAGCAGAAACAATAGATTTTCTATATATATTAGTAGATGGCAGCACAATATAATTTAATCCCAGGTTAGTATTAAGTATGTTATGTTAGTCTTTTTTAATTGCATGTTAAAATGTATAAACATTAAATCTCGGAAATCTAAACAGGTCAAATGTTTTGTTGTAATGTCAGTTCTTAAAATTTTAACATGAGGAGCCATCTTTTAAGAAGTATGCACTGATCAAGGAATTCATTTTGAATTCTGATATCAAGGATATTGGTGAATCTTGGTTTATTGAAATACTTTTAACAAATGATATTGGCAAGGTAAGTAATAATTTTGGAAATAATAGATAGGAAGAGAATGTGTCTATAGTCAAAGTTTATTTCAGGATGTTTGGCAGAGAATTAAAAGCAGGCAGAATATATTTTATTGGAATGATTTCATTAGAGTTTATAGCAATATGCTAATCAGGAAAAATAGGGAGAAGAATGTATGTCTCTTAGGAAAAACAAATAAAAATAATAATGCTATGGTGTCTGTAGGAAAAATGATATAATTAGGATGCACTATTGAAGAGAGCCATAGATACGGATTCAAAAAATGAAAAACAAAAGGACTAGATAGTATAGCAGCTGAAATGATTGGTAAGGGAAGATATGCAAGATTTAGTTTAAGATAAAATTTTAATACTAGCTATAGACCAGAAGCAATGACTTTCTTAATTTATAAATTATTTACATGTATCTTAAACCATTTACTGCCTAATTGTACAGTTGCTTTGATAACAGATTATTAATATTTTACTGGTTTATTTTAGCATGGTGATGTAATTTATATGTCTTAATGGGTAGGATTAGAACTTGAATGGAAGAGAATGAAATTTTAAGGGAGAATTAGAATGGATTTTGTTTAGGGAGATTAGAGGATGATTGTTCCATATGGTTTAATGTAATGGTAGAGTGTTAGACTCTTGGAGTATAAGATCCTAGGACTGATTCCAGTTCTGGCACTTCCAGTATTCAAACTTCTTAGGGACGCCTGAGCAATAAAGCAATTTGATTATTTATTTTATTTGAGGGTTAACGTATTGACTATATCGAATATTATAAGAAAAATAAACTATTATTTATTGCATTTTTAGATATAGAAAGACTTACTATAATATGGATAAAAATAACTTACAAAGGAGTCTTAGAAAATCGGCAATACAGTGTAAAGTTTTTAAGAATTATTAAGTCTTTATAAAGATAATTTTTATGAAAGATCAGTTGAGGATTATAGAATCAGTAAAAGTTAAATATGAAACTGAATTTAAATAGGGATGCCCATTCACCATTATTATTTATTTTGCTTCTAAGAGAACAGAAAGTAGAAATAGAAAGGTTTAAGACATGAATGGAGATGCTCGTTATCAGAACCAGGTGAATATTTAATGTTTTTTTAGGATGATTTGGTATTTTTTCATATAGTACTATCAATGATGGACCAATGAAACAACAATAATGTAAATGAATAGTCAATGACTCATACAGGCCAATCAAACGGCTATATCAATAAATTTGATTGTTCACAGTAAAGTAGATGAGCTGGCTATAAAACAGGTCCATTTGACAGATGAGTCTCTCAGTTCTTTTCATAACAATAACTCATTGATCTAGATTAGCTCTGACAGTAACAAATGTTGCCCACTATTTACAGGATGAAGTCAGGACATTCAAGTTCAAACTGGAAAGTTGCCTGTAGCAAATATCAATCCTTTATGAGGCAAGTGTATATAGTTGGAAGTGAAGTTTATTAGAGCCAGTTACGGTTTTCCTACAACCTGTTGGTTGAAAATGGCAACTATCATGTAATGGGTGACAAACTTTTTAGTTGTGTCTCATTACACCATAGAATTTGAGTAGTATTCACGGTCTACTCACATGTTAAATCTTCATTCCCAGTTAAGAATAGTTGATTCAATACCCAAGGGAATTGAGTTTCAGCAATATCTAAAATCATGTGATCACTATTTCTTATGCTTGCTCTTAACTGTTATTAAAACAGGCAAAACTCTCTATACATATTGCAACTCGGTGCAAGCCAGAGTAATCAATGGATGCCAGAAGGCTTGTGTGTAAAATCCCCATCTCATCAGTGAGGAGCTTTGGATGAGTAGGCACTAGATGGGGATTTTATGCACAAGCCTTCTGGCATCCATTGATTACTCTGGCTTACATCGAGTGGCAATACGTATAGAGAGTTTTGCCTGTTTTAATATCTAAAATCTTATTCTTTTTTCCTAATGTGAAAAAGACAAAACTAGATAAGTCAAAATGGCTAAGATTAGTTTGCTGGAAGAGTTTAATCTGGATAATCCAGAAAATTGATAAATATGGTGGATTGAATTCTTTTCTTTCTTAAGGCAAACCAAGTCAAAAAACATGAAATTAAGATAACAACATTTGTAAGTCTGCGCAGAACTGCATCATATAAGATTTTATATTCTCAGGCAGTCTAATCATCTAACCCCCTTACTATATTGTGAAAATACAATTTCAATTTTGAGTTTAGGAGAATGATAAAAGGGCTAGAGATTTTGCTTTAGAATTTAGAAAGCTAGCAGTGAGATACGATTTCAAAAACTCTTAAATGAGATACTGCGAGATCATTTTATCTGAAATGAAGGATCATAGCCTAGACTCAGGCTATTAATTCTTTAACCGCCTCTTAAGAGGCATCTCGTCGACATCTGTCGTCACTCTAATTCTGCTAGTTTTAATGGTAGAATATTCGTTTGACAGTTATTGATTAGGTTTTTAAAAGTTCTGTAAGATGGTGCCCTCTTCCGAATTATTTTACAAGTAAAAAATCAAAAAAACCGCATTTAAAACTAAACAAAGAAGAACCTTGTCGGTGATTGGCTGTCAGCCGGCTCTCAGCCGAAAAAGACATTCTGATTGGCTGGAAAGAACAAAGAAACCGCCTGATCAAAGAAAATAAAGAAAAACGCTGAGATTTTCATTTCGAATGTAATTTAAGTATTAAAAAAATATAAAATGAGAAATTAAAATAGTTTTTTAAAAAATATACTAAAAAAACAAAATTATTTTCGAAAAATATTGAAGATTTTAGTAAAAATATTTAAGATTTAGCAAAAAGAAATCTTTACTTTTCCATAACGTAAAATTGAAAAAAAGCGTTTGCGTCAGCACTTTTTTGTTTAGACATTCGCTTTATATTTGCCGAAATTGAATATATTTTATAATAAATAAATAGCAATTTATTTTTGAAAGAACTTTCGTTCTCTTTCATAACCTGAAAAATTAGTAATATACTTTTTATAAACGTATCTGAGTTGAATTTAATATTATAGGCGAATATGTTTTAACAATAGGCTTTGTCTTCAGTTTGTGAGTTGGCCAATTAAAAGATTTGATTTTTACCTCATACAACCAATAAATATAATTAGCGGTTAAAGGGTTAAGACCCAAGAACCATCTCCGATTGTGTAGTTTCCTAGGCATCCCTAGATGAAACTATAGAAATAAGATAGCTCCATTAAAAAAAAAGCTTAACCATAACATTATTTTGTCAGACATCTGGAACAGATAAATATCCAATTGATCAAAAACGAAGGATCTCTAGCTTAAAACAGCTTCAAAAACTATCAAAATAAAGTAATAGAAAGTACCATTAGAAAAGTTTATATGCAATAGGTAGTGACACGTGCATGCTGAATTCCCACATAGATATACAGCTTGTAGATATCGCAATCATATAGGACATATAGAAATTGTTTGCTTAAAAAGAAGAAACAGCAACATGACCAGAAAAGTACGAGAGTATTTCTAAAAACATGAAGGGTAAAGCGATATAAGATTCTATTCTCAAAGCCTGAATATTGTGTCAGAAAATATTTGGACTGTCCCTAATAAAAAATAATTATCAACTGCAATCTAGCAGTAAAATGAATATATGTTACCACAGTTAAAAATAAAAAACAATACCTCTGGTTGTATCAATAGGTGAGCACAGCAATCGGGTTCAACCACATAAGATTATGAGATTATTAATGTTAATCTGGTCCAAAATATAATAAACTTAAAAAGGGACTAACCAGATGGAACATTATTAGACAAACATGGAGAGAGAATTCAATTCAGTAAACAAAAATATCCTAGTATTTAATGGGAAAGATAAAACTGATAGTGGGAGATCTTTATCTTTAAGAAACAGGGGAATTAAGAATTGATGTAGATTTCAATTAATTTTTTTTTTTTTATGGATAATAGAAAATTAGATGTTGACAAGTAAAAAATAGAATGGGATTGATTAAAAGTTGGTATGTTTTTCATAAATAAATATGAGGGGTGTAGAATTGTTTGGAAAGAGATGATAGTGTCTGCTTTAACATTGGGAAATAGAGCTTTGTATTGACCAGGAAACTCAGAAATTTTTAGACAGACTACAAAATGTAGTAGGTAGTTATGCATTTTGGATGGTGAATTGTGAACAAAAATATTCGAGAAAAAATAGGGTGAAATTTTTTAATGAGGAAAATTTAAAATGTTTAGAAGGTTACAATATACGAATAAAAATAAATTGTGGGGAAGTCAAATACAGAGTTAGAAAGATTTTAAAATGTGCAAAGGTAAAAGATAGACAATTTATTTTCATGTATCTATATAGGAACTGGGATAAATATGGACAAAATGTATTACAGATATATAATAATGAGGGGCGAATATGAAAAAAAAATATAAGTATAAGAATAAAAATTGTGAAAAATATGAAAGGAAGTATGAGAAACACTATGTAAGGACTGGATCCCAGGTAAGTCAAAAATGGAATAAAAATTTGGATTGTACATGAGGAAATGGCAGAGAGAATATTGCACACTTATTTTTGGAGGGTAGGATGGTGACAAAGGATCAGGATAAAACATGAAGATTAAAAAAAAAAGATAAATTAGAGAATGAAAGAAGTAGATATTTAATTATTTTTATTTATGTCATTATAACAGAATATGAGGATAGAGTAATGAAAAGAGAATAGAAGGAAGACTTTAAAAGTACTTTCCATCTATTATCATTTCTTCTAGCAATATCTTCAACCCCACTCCATTTCATTCTTAATTTTTTCAGTAATATGTGCCTGTTCTCTTATTTATGTATTCCATTTCATTTTCTTCTTGTTGTTCCTCATATTTATCTCTCTTTCATTGAATGTTTTGAAATCTATATCGCTATTCTGTTTCATGACCAAATCTCAAATCCATAAATAAGACCTGGTAAAACATATCTAATATATCAAAAACCTTTCTTTTCAAACCTGTAGGTATATTTCTTTTCAATACTAAATTATTGCTACCAAAATCAGTTTATCCAAGTCTAATTCGATGATTAATTTCATTTATTATGTTTCTACCTGTAGATGTTTGTAGTTTTTAACTTCTTCACAAAGAATACCAAGTCTTATATATATTAAAATATATCTTATGATACATTTCAATTTATAAATTATGTACATAAAGACATTAACAAAAATTATTAGCATAAAAATAGTAAGTGTGAAAAAAATAATAATAATATAACTATTATAATTAAATTAGTTGCATATATAAACCATTTTACCCAATTTATTATATGAAAATGAGATTAGAATTCCATAGGAGTCTGAAAATACAATAGTAAAACTGAGACTAATCGTTATATCTTTCAGCTTGTTTAGTGCTATATAGAATTCACTAATGTATCATCTAGTTTTAGTTGGATTCAACATTTGAAGCGAATGAACAGTAAGACTTCAAAAAGCATTTTACGGCAAACTCAGCATGGTTTTTACTTAAGATACCAATCCTGTTTACATTATAAAGATTACCATAAAGATATTTACTGGGGAGGTAATTCAGATTGGAAGACAATGGACAGCTACACTTAGACAATATGCTGAAGTTATTAAAAATAAAGTTTACAACAGAAAGGTTAAAAGTTAGTTTTGGAAAATATGCATATTCACATGATATAAGTGGAAATATTTGTGGTTCACAGATTTGTTTACCTACTATACTCATCTGTAAGTAGCTGTTCGTGATAATATTGATAAATTAAAAAAAAAGATAATCCATTAGTAAATCAAGAGAGAAACTACACAGTATGTCCAGTGAAAAGTAACAGTTTAGCTATTCACAAAAACTTTAAGTTACTATGTGACTGGATCACTGTACTTCGTACCTTACCCATGATGGAACATTGTGGTAACATTAAATTTTGTGTTAAATTGGGATTGGGCAAAACTGCTACTGAAACATTTCGCAGGATTCAAACTGTGTGGCAGTGAAGCACGAATCACAAGAATGCTTTCAAGTTGTACAATATTTCACGACAGCAGGGAGAGCATTGAAGAGGGTCTATAAAAGTATGAAGCACACTCATATTTTATGTCATAACTTGTAAACCGGAGATGCCAACGCCTTAAAATTTTTCTGGCAAATAGCTAAACTCTGTCATTACATAACACGCATCATTTAGAGATAGTGTGGCAGCTTGGAGAGAGAAGCAATCGTAAATGTGTCCATGATACAAGAAAATGATTGAAAAGTCAGCCATAATTCTTCATACAAGTTAGTGCACACAAAATTTAGAAATTCAAATTTACAAATTTTTCATTTAATATTTTATCACATCGCAGATGGTGAGAGGACAGATTTGGGAGGCCTATTATACAATCTAACAATTGACTATCTGGACATACATATTTGAATAAAAACTGTTCATTAGTGAAATAAAAATGTTGAGTTTTTGAGTGTTGTATTGTTTTTTGAATTTCTTTATAAGATAAATCTTCGTAATTAACGCAATGAGTGTGTTTCTAACAAAAAAAAAAACCACAATAAATACTCTTTATGTAATAGATATATATGAGAGATGATGACCTGTCCCAACTGATGAGTGCGGTTCAGCACGAAATGCATCTTGGGGGTTATTTAGCTTTTATTGTTTCTTTATTTATATGAAATTATTTAGGATATGGAAGTTGTCTGTCTATAATATATATATATAAAACAATCTTGCAACTATTCAAAAACAGTTATATACAATTTATTTATAAAAAATTACATAACATTTAAATACAAATACAGACTAGAAAAAATAGTATGCACAATTTGTATTGCTGAAACCATATTCTGTTACCTACTTGAAATTACTTCAGATTTGATGAATTTCCCTTGTACAAATATCCTAGGGACTGAAATGGATTTCTTCTTATTAACCGTTTTTCTTTGAATGTAGCTATTTGTTTCAATTTCAAACTTAGCATCGGAAAATAATTTTCCTAAAATCTCTGAAATAAAAAAAGCAAAGTATTTTATACTGGCTTACTCTTTAATATGTTATTCATATAATGTGATATGTTAAACGAGACTAATGATATACTGAAAACATGAAATACCCTATAAATTATTTCAGCAGCACTACCTGTGTCAAAACAAAGCCTGAATAAAGCGGAGGAAAATGGCTGTTTAGTCTAAGCTTTGTGTTTGACGGAAGATAGCACTGTTGAAATAATTAATGGTAAGTGTAGTTCCTATTGTAAAATATATGAAGTATAGAACTGACCGAAGCGCATGACTTAACAACTGACTATTCAATTACATTTTTTTTTAAATTTTGCTTCTGAGATGCAAACTATAACAATATAAAGCTAACAGATCACATTTCAGATAAATTTTCATCAGTTAAGCCCTTAAATTCAAGCATAAACTAGAATCAGCTTCAATTTTTTTATTATATAAAACAAATTTTGTTTGTTTTATTTGATAGTATGACAGAAGTAATATACATTAATAGTAAACATTTTTTATTTTTTAGAAAACCAGAAAACAATTATATTATCATGAAGATTTATACAAAAATATATTTGAAAATAAGCCTTATCATAATTTACAATTTAGAAATTAAGTCAATAGTGCAACAATTATTCACCTTTCCACAAGATATTAAAAGACCAGCCCCTATCTTGTGTAACAATGGTATAATGGGAAAATTTTAAGTATCAACACAAGCATAGAGATTCAAGCATGATGTCTAATTCATCAGAAGAGAAAAGGTTATTTGTAAAACACATGCACAGTAAAAAAGTGGTCTGAATTTCTGTATTGATATATGGCTACGTGCTTTTTTTGAGTTAAATCTGGAACTCTGATAGAAAAGATATAAAAATTTGGAAGGGTTAAACTATAGTTCAGAGTATAGCTCTTCACTTGATTTTGTATTTATTATCATAGCCTGCTTCATGGATCAAATACAAATAGAAATCACTTTTCACAAATTATCTGTTTGTTTTAGCTGAGATAAGGAATGCAATGATGAAAACTAAAAAAAACTTGAAAAAGACATTTGCGTATTTAATTAGACAAAATTAAATTTCAAAAATTAAATTACTGACCTGTTGAAAAATAAAACGCTCTAGTACCATCCTGACGCACATAAAAACTATCCTGAAGTTTATGACCCGGTGCAAATCGGAGCATTGCTTCATCGTATAAACCATAGTCTCGGAATAATACAGCACCACCTGGTTTAACAACCTGAAAATCATTTTGTATTAATGACAAATATTAATAAATGTTATATATGTGTAATGATTTTCTTATTTTGCATTAATTTATTGATATTTACTTCCATTATTTATCAGTGTTTTCTTTTTGTGCATGTTTGGTTATAATCAGTTCAGTCCAACTTACCATATATTTCATTATATATAATAAATTTAGTATGAAAGAGGAAAAAGACAAATTCTTTACTAAAATCATCACTTTATAGCATTATGCATAATACATAAGAAAGAGAAAAAATTGCTTATAAATATGTATGTAACCACCAAACATCACATGTTCACCATTTTTTATGCTTGCTCATAACTGTTATTAAAACAGGCAAAATTCTCCATACAGTAGTGCCAAGGCTCCTCACTGACGAAGGCCACAAGCCAGAAACTAGTCTGGGGATATTGGATGAGGAGGCACTAGATAGGGATTTTATGCACAAGCCTTCTGGCATCTATTGATTACTCTGGCTTGCACTGAGTGGCCTACTGTATGGAGAGTTTTTCCTGTTTTCAATATGTATGTATCATAAAAACATATTAATCATTAATTTAATTAAAGAAATTTTAAGGTGAACACAATTTAAAGTGATTTAAAATAACATTAAAAGAATATGCATATGTATTAAATAATGTCACATTACAATTAAATGTATATGAAAATAGAGAATAACTCACTAAACTCCATCTAGCCCTAACATAATTAGACAAATCTACTACATATGTTTAATTTCCTAAACAACTTCATTATTTCACAGATAAATAAAGTATGATCCATTCTTTATTTATATATATATAATACCCATTGTAAACTAATTATTGTAATGATAATAAAACAAAGTATTAACAGAGGTAATAAGTATTACTAATAATCATTATAAAACATAAGTACTTTCAGTTATTTGTGTAAATTAATATTATTATATTTAGAAAATTATTTCGATCTGTCTTCAGTTATTTGTGTAAATTAATATTATTATTATATTTAGAAAATTATTCGAGATGCATAATTTGGGAGGAAGAAAACTTATCAATTTATACTAGAATTTATTTTTATTTTGACTTTCTTCCAATGATTCAATCTGTCTTGCATTATGCAGTAATTGTCTTTATCATTCCACTCCAAAGCTATCTATAGTAAGAATAAGGAATCAATGGATACCTGGTAGTAGGGATCATCATATTTCTGGTTAGAGGCATTCATCAGTAAAGTATATTATACAAACATATTTGTCAATCCTTTTTTACTTTCTTAAGCTATTTACATGAAAAGTTTCAAACTCAAATCAAAGCTTCAAAGGTGAGTAAAGTTAATGTTTCACAGGCACAAATAGCTGTTCTTGCTATACATGTCACAAGAATAAACACCTGACCATATGACAGGTCTATCTTGCGAGTCAAATTATCAAAGATGTTTAAAACTTTTAGTATTTATTTATTTAGCAAATGATTTTTTTTGTCTTTAATTTAAACAGCTTAAACCTTCATCAAAAACTCCAATCAAGAAACAATATAATAGCTATTTAAGTCTTTTAATTCTACTGCTATAGTTGTAGAATTGACAATCATTAATTTTGTGGTTCATAGTTTATGCTTGTCGCATTTACATAGGTCACGCTGTCAAGTTTCATTTTTGAAGTAGATGAGTGCAACGGCCATTGGCTGTCCTAAATCCATTGATGAAACTCCAGTAACATCTATGAAAATCAAATACAGGTCACATTACTGTCCAATCTGAAAAAAAATATACCAGTCAGGAAGCTTAAATGTTAATACCGATAATACATAATCATAAATTTAGTAACAAAGGACTTATTTAACAATAATAATGAAATAAAAAAAATAAAGAAATTTAAAGTCATTCCAATGAAACAAGTCTCTAAGGTTTATCCTCTAGTGGTGTTTAGAGTATCACCCAACGAGGATAATATTCAATGCATTTTGTGTTTCAAATTTCAGTCACTTTAAATGCAGATGCATAATTTAATTAGAAATTATTCAAACGGAAGTCAATTTCCAATAATGTGCTACTTCTGAAATATTATAAATCTCTGCGCACTCTCCTCCCGGTAAGAAGTGAATTACTTAAGTTTAGAGCATACATTCTATATATACCAACTCTTACAGACCATGCTTAAATCAGGGCTTGAGTCTATTGTGTGCTTGATGTTAAGTTTTTTAAATTCTAACCGGCAGGAGGGTGCGCGGACATTTATAATATTTCAGAAGTAGCGCATTATCGGAGACTGACTTCCATTTGAATAATTTCAAAGTTTTCGGCGCTTTATAATAATAGTTTTAATTTAATTAGATATATTTTTCTGGAAGCAGAAATCTATCATTATCTGACAATATAATTATTCCTTCAAACAATTCAGAATAAAAAAGTTCCTTTTGCCTGTTTACATAGCAAACACACCATTCAGACATAACGTGGTTTTAATACAGCTGCTAACTAGCTTCTTATTGCTATCAGGTTGATTTCTTGGATTTACTATTCTACTGGTAAATGATTTTAGCATAGCTCCAATATCACATCATTTATTAGACGGTTTTTTAATGTCATATGTAAAAGATTAATTTATGTACATTTTGTTTATTTTGATTTACAAATCTTGACTGGGCATGTATGTAGATTTTTTACAATAGTTAAATTGAAATAATTAAATATTAAAATAATCTGTACATATTTACAAATATTAATAAATGATCTTTATTTACAATATATACTTTATATGCACAGACATTCCACATGACAAAATTCTTAAGTAAAAGATAATGAAATGCTTTTCGTTGATAGATACCATCATACTTATAACGGACAATTATATAATAAAGTGATGGTGGACTGCTGCTCTTAATGTGAATACTGAGTGTAAACTAGGAATATCGTGGTATGAATTATCCTTCTATTACAAAAGTGATAACAGTTGAGATTTAAATGACTAAAAATATTGTGCGTCTAAATTACAAGCAGTCAAAAGATAAAAGGTTAAATTACATTTCTAATGATGAAGTAAACAAAAGGTCAATTTCTTGAAAAATCAAATATTGAAAATTTTTTTTAGTAAAGTTAGTAAAAAAATAGCCCATAATTGACACACCACTATATACAGAAAACAGTCTGTTTTGCGGCAATGGAATCGGATGTATGTCCAATTTCTATTTTATTAATAAAATTAAACATTAATTAAATATTTTTAATTTAATGATATACTACAATAGAAGTTTATTTTTTTAAAAAGTTAATTTATTACATATTTTAATCTGAAATCTTTATGAAATGTCACTCCTTAAAATAAGTTTATTGTTCGTTATCAATAGAAAATCGCCATAGCTGTTTACTTTTGCTATCTTAACTAAAAAAGATTGAACATGGATTTCTACTTTATGACAATGAAATTAAACATAAAAACAGACTCAATGTAGTTTTAGAGAATCAAGAAATTCTACAGAAAATGATTTTTTTTTTTGCCAGGCAAATACAAGAAAAGTATCAGGAACAAAGGAGTGATTTAGAGACTGCTTTTGTTGATTCAGTCAAGATATTTAGCTCAATTAATCATATTCGTCTGTGACACTGTTTGAAATTAGTTTGTTGTTCCCCAAAGTTTATTCATACTATGTAGCTTCTATACAATAGTCTGAGAGGAAGTGTTATTATTACAGTGGAAAATCTAAGACCTATTAATTCGAAGGACAATCTGTAGAAAACAATACTTTAAGAGTTTGGTTAGTAATTAATATTTTTTTTTAAAAAAAAACATTATCAGCTAGTGAAGGAAGAAAAACTTTTAGCAAATGTAATCTCTGATAATGATCAACTTAACATCGTAAACCAATTTTATAAATATCTTTCAAGTTTTTAAGTAGAAAAATGAACTTAAATATTTATGCATAACACAGATTTCAATGGCTGCTGCAGCTTTTAACAAATTAAAATAATATTTTATTATAATGATATAATTGACTGCAATTAAATTAATTTTATATAGAGTTATTATTTTATCTAATTTGTTACGTGGAAGTGAGACTTGAATTCCATATCGACATAACTCAAAGACATTAGAAAAGTTTCATTTAAGAATGCCCCATAAAATTCTAAAGAACATAAGACCAACCAAGAATCTACTATTGTAAAATTACATATCATTATAAAAGATGTGCGAAATAAATTAATGATAGATCCCTGAGAAAATATTTTATGATCAACATGAACGTAATTTTCATGGGCAACCAGACCTTATTTACTACAAGGATTATTTCAAACCTATTATAAAGAAGTGAAATACCGATTGCTTTCATTTGGAAAATATAGCTGAAACTGGAACAACAAAGAGCTACAATTAAACACAGCCCTAAAGTATTTTGGAAAGAAAATGAAAAAGCATTGCAAAATATCAAACAAACAGACTAATGGACCAGTGTGCTCTATGTGTGGACACAGTCACAGATTGGTTTGTATAGTTATTGAAAACTTATATCTAGCGTATTATTATTATATATTTTATATATTTTTTTTTTCTTCTGGAATTGGAATGATTACACCCACTTTGTCATTAGTAAATGTACAACACCCTTTATTTCTACATATACATAAAATAATGCCCTGAAGGTAATGATACCATTTAAACAAGTTTTTTTTTAAGTGTCATAGCATCGGCCGGGACGCGAACCCGCAACCCGGGCAACTGCCTGCAAGTGCAAGGCAGTCGCGCTGACCTCATGACCACCAATGCAAGACAGCATTTAAACAGTTAATGATACCATATTAATGGATAAAACATAATGATTTACTTTTGCACACATCTACAAATAAAAAATAACTACTAATTCTCGAAAATAATGCAATTTACTCACACATATTTAAAAATAACTATAATAAATAACAGAATTATGCAGACCAATCTCTACACTGCAAATCTTAAGTAAATCTCTTATCATTATTACAGGCTAAAATAATATCAAAGAAATAATTCACGTACTCCACTTTTGATCGAGTGAAGTAGCGACTTTCGCACTTTAGAGGTAAAGTATATACCCTGGATATTTACTAAACAATTTGCTCCTATTATAATGCGGCTAAGAATGGGTATTTTAGGTTCTAACACAGCTGATGAGTTTGGTGCTTTAATACTGGGAAAACATGCCTTGTGAGCACCAGGATATAAATGTCTAGAAAGAGACCACATATGAGATGGATGAATGAGATGAAAATGTTTCCTGGACAGATGTGAAGAAGAGAAGTTATAAATTGGAGAAAGTGGATTAAACTTGAGAGCCTTTTCTTCTGCAGAGGGGTGATTAAAAAAAGGCATATGGTTTTATTGCTAGCGAGTTCGTAAGAAGTTCGATACCAGAACTGTGAGTGCCAGGGTCAATCCTGGGACTTCCTGATCCCGAGTCGGATACTCTACCAACTGTGGCAAACCATTCAGGGTAAAAAGGTACATGCCTTTATTGCTCGTGAGTTCCAAAGAAATTTGAGCGACAGACCTGAAAGTACCAGAATCAATCCTGGGACCTCCCGATCCCAAATCAGATATTCTATCAAATGCACAAAACCACACAGGGTAATGGGGTGTTATGATGATAGGCTGTTAGTAACATTAAAATATTTACATTTATTTTATCATTTAGAAACAAGGAAGATAAAAAAAAATCTTAATGCCCTACTATTTTTGAGGTTGAAGATCATGTGACTTTATGACTTAAATCAAAAAATAAAGGCAATATATTTTGCAAATTGATATTGAACAATAATATTAAAATTATACATTTCTTTTTAAATTATAAAAGTAAAATATCATTAATCTGAAATCCCTTATGCCAAGATGCTTTTTTGGATTTGTTAAATTTTCAGATTTCACAAATAAATCTTTTCCTCACTCACAAACCCAAATTTTGCGAAAAATTAAAATGATTAATTTTACTGTCCAAAGTTTGTACCTATTGAAATACTTATCATATATTGTATACAATTGCTTTATTAATAAGAAATTCCAAAAATTTTAACATATCAGTAAATAAATCGTGGCTATTAAATATGTGGCATTGGGAATACAGACTTAATCGATCTATGAATAAGTTGACTTATTAATAACTATCTACTTTTTGAATCTATTCACAGAACAAATACGTCCGAACACATCATTATGATAATTCACAAGATAGATTCCTAAGAATCATTTAAATGAACTTGTAAATAAAACCCACCTTTCGTTATATCGATGCAATCTATTCTGTCAAATTAAAGATCATTTTTATCTAACCTTCTGATTGCTATACTGTAATAAACCAAGCAATAACAGTCATTGTAACAAAAGGTGGATATTATTTACAAGTTCATTTACGTAAATCTTTGGGAATCTTGCTTGTGAATAATCTTAGTAATGTACTCGGACCTCTTCATTCCACAAATGTTGTAGTCTTAGCATTATATATATATTTTCATGTCAAAGCATCGGCCGGGAAGCGAACCCGCAAACCCGGGACAACTACTTGTAAGGCAGCTGTGCTGACCACTGAGCCACCAATATTTGCTAGCATTATATATTTGATAAGTAAACTTTTAAATTAAACATAGCTCTATGTATATGTAAACAAAGGGAGTAAATCACTTTTCCCCAGGTTATGACTTAAAAGCACTTTAAGTGTTGAAAAAAGGAACTAAGAATAGAATGAATCCAAAAAAAAAAACCAAACAAACCTTTGCCAACATTGTTGGTAATTCAGAATAAAATTAATTTATCAACCAGATAGAATATGGCACTTAAGAGTTATTAAGTAACAATACAACATTTAGAGTGCTTTTAAGTTGTAGCCTGCGGAAAAGTGATTTACCCCCTTTGTTTACATATACATTGAGATATATTTAATTTAAAGTTTCCATATTAAATCTTGTTTAATTATTACAATCAAAGTGTTAAAAATGAGATGCTGTCTTCAGCCTGGTGTTGTTAATTATGATCTTAATAACTCTTGAGTGCCATATTCCATCTGGTCGATAAATTAATTTCAGTCTGGATTACCAACAATGTTGACAAAGTTATGCTTATAAACATCAGAGCAGCAAAGAATAGATTGATTCATTCTATTCTTGATTCCTTTGTTCAATATTTAGAGTGTTTTTAAGTCATAGCCTGATGAAAAGTAATTTACTCCTCTTTGTTTATATTCGATAAGCAGTAAAATTATTTATATTTTCATTAATATCATTGTATTATATTTTCTAAAACACAGAATATACTTAGATTTATGTCAACATAAAATTTTGATAAACAGATAATTAAAAGTCCATCTCAAACAACCGATACCCATGATCCCATAATGCGAAAAAGATAAATGATCCCCAATATATATATTTCGTGCAGAACGAGCACTCTTCAGTATACGCATACTACATATTACCTTGAAAATAATTACATCACAGTATATGTTCAGCCCATTCCTCTCCTATTAATATATATGAATAGATAATGGTCTGGTAATATGAGGGGTTCGATTAATGTGATGTCTACAGGGATATGACAACAATATCAAATTCAATAAGGCTTTGAGCATTCCATCGTTGGTTTTCCAATGAAATGGACTGTTGAACAGTTGGAAGGGTGAGAACAGTAAAGCCTGGCCAGTAAAGTTTAAAGACTTGCTATCTTAATATAAACCGAGCATTGACTGTATATATGTGTGGGAGATTATGATCTGTCTCAACTGATGTGTGCCAATTCTGTACGAAATATGCACAATGGAAATGATTTATCTTTTTCACATGTATGTGGTCATCTGAGATGAATTGGAGAAGAAATATAGACTGGAAAATCCTAAATTCAAATCCCTTTACTCACATATGTAAGAAACATTTAGTATAAGCAAATTAAATAATCAAAACAATAACTTTTTGCCTTGTATGGTTTCAGTCCAGTGATAGTGTCATACTCTGGATTGTAAGATCTTTATGACGTATTATAACTTTATCTTTCTTATTGCATTACCAAATCCATATAATATTAATATTATATATATTCTTTATTATTTTTTACAATGCTTTTTTACAACCCACTACTGACGGTTTCGATTGTCCCAGCAATCTTTTTCAGAACTTCTATTTATATTTGCAAATCTGAAGAAGATTGCTGGGTCAATCGAAATCGTCAATAGTGGGTTGTAAAAAAGCATTATAGATAGTGATAAAGAACATAGATGATATTAATGT
Organism: Epiperipatus broadwayi; assembly: GCA_028023455.1. Taxonomy (NCBI): domain Eukaryota; kingdom Metazoa; phylum Onychophora; class Udeonychophora; order Euonychophora; family Peripatidae; genus Epiperipatus; species Epiperipatus broadwayi. The sequence goes on along the minus strand of JAQFVV010006249.1, from coordinate 2,650,121 downwards.
TATATATACTCTACGGTCCTTAGATCAATTCCAGTTCTACCACTTCTGATATTCAAACTTCTTAGCAACTCCAGAAAAATAAAACCACTTGATTAATATATATTGTAAGATTACAATCCCAACCTATTAAAAACAAAGAGGGTTTGAAACAAAACATACTTAATTAAAAATATAACTAATCTAGTAATACTCTTTATTACGTAAAACAAATTATAACATTATATTATAATAAATTATTTGTTTATAGACTCCTCTTAGATTATATAATAGTAATAATTCTGCGCTAACACGCTTGATAGAGAAGTTTAATTTTGTCTATATGTTTACCCTAAATGAACAGCAAACTAATTTGCATACATTACAATACTCCTCCTCACTGCCAATTAACTGCACTCAGCTATGAATATGAAGTCTAAGAACATCGAAAGCACTTAGCGTATATAAACATGTAAACAAAATTAAACTTCTTTAACAAGTGTTAGCACAGAATTATTAGCATTATATTATAAATATTTGAAAACCAGGCACTCTTCACAAACCTGGAGCTTTAATTGTAAATATAGGGATTTGAACTCAGACTTTCAAGCACCCACCATCTATCCAGACTATCTCATACAACTGAATATACATGACCACACTCATGAAGAAAAGATAAATAATCACCAATATATGTATTTCATGCTAAACCAGCACTCATCAGTTGATCCAGATTATATTATAAGTAGATTGTGACATCGTCTTTTTTTTTTTTGTTATGCTAAATCTACTGACTATAAAATAAACGTAATTGATACTCAACTGACCAAATTCCCGAACTTGCTATAAAGAGTAACAAAGAAAAATCGGATCTAAAATTAAATTATTACATTAATTTTAAAAAAAATATTAAAGAGACTAAAAATTAAAACTCTTAAACAATGGGAATGCATGCCTGATATATAACATGCTCTGGATACAGACTGATATACAAGAAAAGAAACTGAATTGTTTTAATCAAAACAAAAAGGGATAATAATTTTTTTAAAGCTATCAACACTCATTAAAATAATGCTTAAAAATGATTACTTATCGACACAAGACTCGCAAGAATTATTAGCTGGCTGAAGAAACCAAAGAAGACCACACAATCTATAGCTGATAATATTAATTCTAATGAATATTACGCAATACAGAAGGAAGTGGCAGTAAAAAACTCGTTAAATGTTGCAGATGGGAGACTGCCGTTCATATGCCTATTAATAATTCAACTTTATAAGCTAATAACATCAGTAATGTCTTCACCATCACCAGGAGGAGACAGTATTTACAAGGATCATGGCGAAAGCAGCAGTAAACAGAGGAACATTACCTGTCCACTGGCAAGTCATCAAACGATTACATAGAGGACAACCAGACAACATCAAATGGATTACCAACTTCCAAGATCCAGGAATTTTCCTAATCTAGAAGGCACCAGCCATCTTATCATCTATATACCCACATGCTGAAAAATAGCTAACTACATGAACTAACAATTTTAATTTTTCAAATTGTATCATCACATGATCACCATTTCATATGTATCATGTAGAGCCCATTTTTCTTTGTTGTATAACTTTTTGTTGTTTTTTTTTTTATTGAAAGAATTGATGATCCAGCCGTATAATCATCAATCATAATTATGTAAAGGGGGTCTATAGGTCAATCACTATAATTTTTTAATTGTAATAAAATCTAGATGCTGATCCCTAGACTTACCAACTAAAGGACTGGATGACTGACTGGTGTTGAGATGAGATTTTATGTACAAAATATTAAATGCTCACACTAGTACAGGATGATTTTATTGTTATTGTTAAATTAACTTTGATTATTATTATTTGTTATTCTGTATGACTGACTAAACCTCTTGTATGAACGGCTATTGCTATCGTAAACACTGGTAACATCAAGGAGGGATTTCATACCCAAAGATGACAGTCAATAAATCATGATGCATTACCATAGATTAAGCTACACAAATTAAAGCCAGGAAATAGAAGGATTGGTCAACAGAATGATCTTATAAAATTAATCATGAATTATGTTATTAAACTAAGTGAATGTTTAGAGCAGGTACTGAATGACCATCCTACATAGGGTCAAAAGCTAGGGGATAATCATATTTTATGAATCAAATGAAAGGATGATCTGACCTACCCAAACATCAAATTGATTTGTTATAAAAGATTGTAAATCACCCATAATGGAATAAAGTTGTTAATGATTTATTTTATTTAATTAGAATTTGTGTGTTTTCTCATTTACCCAACTCTCCATTGCCCATGCCATGTCATGAATCTCTCCATTAGCCATGCCATATCATTTATCTATCTTTTCACTGACCATGCCATATCATTTATCTATCTTTCCACTGACCATGCTATATCATTTATCTATCTTTCCATTGCCCACACTATATCATCCAATTTTCCATTACCCATGCCATATCATTTATCCAACTTTCCATTACCTAAACCATATCATTTATCTATCTTTCCATTAGCCTTAACATATCACTTATCCAATTTTTCATTGCCCATGCCATATCATTTATCTATCTTTTCATTAGTCATGCCATACTACACACATAACTCAGATGTAAATATATTTAGTTTATATCAAACTTTTGATAATCATCATCCTAGCTTATTAGAATCATGCATATAACTGCAGAGTAACAGGAATATGAGAACCCACGATGTTGAGGACTTAAAGAGCAACCATATGGTGACAATGTGTATCAGAGTTGAACTCGACATACTATCAAATGTGATACATTTATATCTGGTGAACTTTAGGGACTCAAACTTATACCATCATCTCAACATACAAATAAAGTGAGTGGCACAAATAGCCATTTTGGTCAGTTCCATATCAATTAATGATCAATTACTGTGTTAGACACCGTCCAGTTGCATAGATAGGAATTTGTTCTCATACATAATAGACTTCCATTACAAATGGTGCAGCCAATTATTGGGCATGAATCAGATATATTAAGATTTCAATTTTCGCCCATTCCGTTACAAAAGGTGCAACCAATTGTTGGGGCATGAACTCAGATGGTTGTCATATCTGTTCCGTTACAATATATATAAAACAAATATTCTGTAATTCTATCCAAATAATATAAGTTTTTGCATTAAAGGTATTCAGAATTAATAGTAGTCTACCTAAAGTTTATAAAAAAAATAAATTTTCCTGATAAATATTCACTGCAGTTTTTGTTTCCTTAGTGCATCAGGAAGGAATTAAATTAATTTCATCTGATTTTAAATTAGGTCATTCTCTAGAGATGCAACTTTTATAAAGCAGTTAGTCATGAATTTCTACCATCAATGATTATTCTACTAAATACTCAATCAATTTCCATACATGTCATTAATTTTTAAAGATATCACTTTTTAAACTTCTCCAATTCTTTGTGTAAGTTGTTGCTTTTGCTTTACCTTAAATGAGTTTTACTAGTGATTACATATGAATCTGAGAATTGGTCATTTAATAAAAAACTAGTATAGAATTTCAGTCTCCATAGCAAAGTATGGAAAGATAGATGTCTGGAATAACGAGGAGAACCCAAAACTGAAATATAAGGCTAAGACGACAAACAATAGATATCATCGAAAAATGTAAGAGGATGAAAGTGGGCCAGGCCAAAATATTGATAGAAGTGACAGTTAAAGCATAATTGAAGTTTTAAACTGGATCCTGTGACATTGGAAAAGATCTAGAAAAAGACCATATGAGATTATGCTCAAATAACATGGAAAGAAGAAACTATGAATTGAATTAAACTTGGAAAGACTGTCATTGTACAATGAAATCAATAATGATTGAAATGTGAAATATAAAGATAGAGATTTATTAAATATATTACTAATTCATGATATTGCTAATCTATATCTTTGTATATGTTGACAGATGACTTTCTCTTTACAATTGCCACATTCACTAATTAAATACTTATTCTTTCAAAAGAAATCCATTTTATATCATCATTTAATAACAACATTCCACTCTTCTTACACTTTAAAGCAAAATATATTTATTAATTTTACAGTTTTGACTGTTCCTAGCAATCTTCGTCAGATCTTATTCTGATGAAGACTGCTAGGAACAGTCGAAACGGTAAAATTAATAAATATATTTTGCTTTAAAGTGTAAGAAGAGTGGAATGTTATTATATGTTATATAAAAAAAGCAAAAATAAAGAAGGAAAGAGGGTGAGAAAGTATTGAAGATTATATCATCATTTTCTCTAAACACACATGCTATGCCTGAATTACCTTATAAATGTTGTTCAAAACTATAGGCATTTTATCAGGATGAACTGCAGAAAGAACAAAAACTAATGTCACAAGGTCAATTGAATTGGCTGAAATTGTATCAGATAAACTGCACTTGGTGATGTCACAGATGAATGCAGTACAGCGACCGGTAGAGTACAATGGATGATTCTGAAATTAAACATATTATTTAAAATTACAGGAGAAGAGATTATATAACAAGTTTTACCCCATTATGTAAATACTAATGTAGACCCAAAGCTCTATTCATTCTCCAAATCCTTTGTAGTTCATGCAAATGATCTTTCTGTTATATCCAGTTCATAATTTGCTGACACACTACATTCAAAATAATTATTATTTTTAAATAACTTATTCAATTAAAGAACCTCTTATATTTTTTTGTTAAATGTTCATTTCCAAAAAATGGACCAATGGTTCAGTTATATTTAATTTTTACACAAAATCAATTCTCTCACCTCTAAAAATCATTGTTTCAAATCTAATTTTGACTCTGTGCAATTCTCTGCAAGAATCCAAAGTACTTTAACATATTTCCTTTCCAAGATGTGATTGTATTTTCTCTATTTGCCAAAGTGGTGTACGAAAAATTGAATCTTTTATTTTGACCCAAAAATTGCATTTCCTTTCCAATATACTGCCTTTTCTATAAACCCAAATCTGACTTTCTATTGAATACTTTTCTTATATCTGGATTAGAATACCTCAATCTATATTTCATCCATTAGATGAATTTCAGAATAGGGCAGTTCTAAGTTCAGCCACTTTCTGATTATCCTTCTGTTTTCTCATCTTTCTTCAGAAGCCAACATAACCATTATTTTTTTTTAAATTTGCTTCACTAATTAAACAGCTCTATTCTTAAAACCAAATTTAATTTTCTCACTATTCTTACACTATTTGTCTCAACATTTTAATTTCTATTTAACTTCTTTTGTGTGTCACTCCTATACATAACTCCCATCCATTATCTTTCCTTCTTTACAAACTGTTCAATCCTTTAAAAACAATGGTGACAGATAACTTCTTTAGGTCTTTCTTTTTACTTCTCGATCTTCATTTTATTCAAGCAACAAGTTTGTTTTTGGTAAATTGCTTTCAATAAAAAGAAAAAAAAATACCAATTTATTATGACTGGCTCATATAAGAACCACTTACATGATCATTGGATCTTTCCAGCTATCGTAGTCAAGAATGGTTGATCATCTTTTTTTGGAAACTCGGGATAAATTTGCTGAGATTTTGTGTATTCAAATTTCATCTTTCAAAGCAACTTGAATCACCATTCTTTATGCTTACACAAGCTGTTTACACCGATGCTGTGTATCAATATATACTATTTTAATTATAAATTATCCCAAAAATAATGCAAATAAAAAGTATAACATTAAAATTTGTAAATTTAATAAATTTCAAGATACAGCAGCAATCACTTTTCTGTCTTTGAGAGATAAAATTAATAATGCTTCTTTAGTTTAAATCAAAAGAAAACATATATTTTTATTTCTTGTTTTATTATCCTTTCCAAATTGTGTACAGAATTTCACAAAATAAAATATTTTTTAAGAATAAAGTTAAAAATTTTACGAAATTATTAAAGTTCATAAAATTTGTAGGATCGTAAAGTACCTTCTGTAAATGATAAAATAAAAAATTATAGACATAATAGTAGTAGTAAAAAAACAAAAACGGTAAATTATTCTTATATTGCATCAGAAAGCTTTAAATGATAATCTGAAATGGTTAATGGTAATTATGGGTAATTGTACAGTTCTAAAACTGATATGGATTTAAGAACATCAAAACAATTAGAGGGCCCATAGTTTGCTGACAACAAGATTACTATTTGTCCAGAGCACATTTAATTGCAATGAAAGTCTGACATTTTGCTATTCATTCTATTTAAAAAAATAAAGATACAGTATAGTAAATAATCTTTCTGTGGTGTAATTTTCACTACACCACTCTCATGCAAGGTAGGGACCAGTTTCTATCCACTTTCAACACCTTGTGGAGGTGTATATCATAAACATATAACCAAAGTCATGTAAAAAAAATCTATGATCCCTAAGATGCCCATTTCATGCTGAACCAGCACTCATCAATTGGCCCAGATCACATTCTCTTACACATATCTTTATTGATGTTCGTTATATATGAATAGTTAATTACTATAGTGTAAATGATGCGTAAAACTTATTGCTCTCACAACTCTGACACAAACCACTTGATGGAAATATATTAATAATTTTTATTAATCATTCATTAGACTAAAGATAATCTATTTAATGAATAATATTTCTATGGTATAATTTTCACTATACTATTCTCATGCAAGGTAGGGACTGATATCAATTTGCTTTTAACCCTTTGTGGAGGAGTGTGTCATAAACATATGACTAAAGACATGTGAAAAAGATGTATGATCACCATGACGCACATTTCAAGCTGAACCGGCACTCGTCAGTTAGCCCAGATCACAATCTCTTACACATATCCTTATCATTGTTCAGTATATATGTATAGCCAATTACTACAAGTTAAATGATAAATATCAAACTTACTTCCCTCACAAACTTGGGAATCATGCATCATTTTCGTATCTTTGGTCACATGTTTATGACACACCCCTGCACAAGATGTTAAAAACAGATAGTAACCAGTCCCTACTTTGCATAAGTAGAGTATTGAAAATTACACTGCAGAAATATTCATTAAGTGGATAATCTCTAGTTTAATGAATACCTAATAAAAACTATTAAGATACCTCAATCAAAAGGTTTGTGTCAAAAATGTAAGGGTAATAAGTTTGGAAATTATCAAATAACTAGAAATTGATTATTCATATATACTGAACAAAGATAAAGATATGTGTAAAGTAATGTGATCTGGGCAATTGACGAGTTCTGCTTAAACACAAAATCTGCATTTTTGGATTATCGATCTTTTTCACATGTCATTGGTTGTATGTTTATAGCACACCCCTCCACAAGATGCTACAAGTGGGTACAAACCAGTTCCTATCTTGCATGAGATTGGTGTAGTGAAAATTACATTAAAGAAATATTCATTAAGTGGATAATCTCTAGTCTAGTGAATGATTAATAAAAAAATATTATTATATAGTATATCTTATGGATCTGAGACTTGGACACTTAATAGAAGAGCAATACAGAGACTTCAGACCATTAAAAAAGTATGGAGAGATGCATGTTGGGAGTAACAAGAAGAGATCGAAAACGCAATATATGGGTAATAGAACAAACAGGTGTTACTGACCTCATTGAAAAAATTAAAAGACTGAAGTGGAGTTGGGCTGGACATATTTCTAGAAGAGATGATTATAGATGGACAATTGAAATCTTAAACCGGATCCCAAGAGATTGTAAAAGACCCAGAAAGAGACCACATGTGAGATGGATGAATGAAATAAGAAAGTGTGCAGGGGTGATGTGGAGAAGAGAAGTTAAAGATCGGAGAAGATGGATTGAACTTGGAGAGACCTTCATCCTGCAGTGGATTGATAATGGTTGATGATGATACAGTATATTATGTTTGTTATTATTTTTATTTTTTGAATAAATGTGAATGAATGAATATACATAGTAAATATATATGTAAATGTGCTCTCTCAATTTATTATTAACAACTACATCATTATTTTTTAACTTTATACTATAATCTTAATTTATATATGCATACTATATATATATAGAAGGATCTATCTTACATACATATTAGTGTTGAAAATGACTCTACACATGCAATTCTATATATAATATGCATTATATTGTCATCATAGCTTATCAATAAAATGTGAACTATTATGTGCAATATATGCGAGGGGGGAGTTGGAATAAAATATAGTGGATATCATTCCTCCATTGTGCTGTATCGTAAACACACAGATCTAATAAGATTACTATATTGTTAGATTCATATGTTAATTTCAATGCATTAAAAAGATTGCATATTTTGGTTTGGATTTCTTTTACTTTTCTAATTCTCGTCAATTAATTTCAAAATTTTAGCTAGAAACAGAAAAACAATATATGTTTAACCAAACTTAGAATCTTAGTTGATTCGTAAGTAGATATAACGTAAGACAAAACATGTCTGCACACACACATATATACCTAATAAATTAAACACTACAAATATTTAATTTTATTACTATTGCTAATTTTAATTTATGCCTTCCAACAGAAATATTCCATGAATTTTTAAGCAGTAGTGTTTGACGTAAAAATCAACCAATCTCTGCTAACAGACCCCTATGTACAGTAAAACTGGTTTTTCTCAAATATTACAGCTTTAAAGATTGTACCAAATTTTTATAAATAATGTAAGTAAGCATTTATTTTATATAGCGCATGTTTATAAATTGTAATACATTAAAGATCAGCCTGTCAAGCTATTGTGCATGCGCTTTTTACGAGTGTTAATAATAAATGAATACTTTGACTCTCAACACAAGATATAGTATTTAGGAAAGAATAAAATGAATCCACTTATTCTATCCAACCCAAATGCTTATATATGGGCAAATCTTAAGTACTGGTCTATCCTCACGCTTTCACTTCCAGAACTTAAGATTTGCCCATATATAAGCATTTGGGTTGGATAGAAAGAGTGGATTCATTTTATTCTTTCCTAAATATTATAGCTTGTGTTGGGAGTCAACATATTCATTTATTATAAACACTCATAAAAATCTCATGCACAATAGCTTGACAGGCTGATCTTTAATGTATTACAATTTATAAACATGCGCTATATAAAATAAATGCTTATTTACATATGTTTAAGTTTCATTTAAGAATGAGTTTAGTAAATTCTAGATAATTTCATCGACGTCATTCATTCAGACATCGTAAACAGTAATTTAAAGTGAGTGGTCTATCCTCACGCTTTCACTTCCAGTACTTAAGATTTGCCCATATATAAGCATTTGGGTTGGATAGAATAAGTGGATTCATTTTATTCTTTCCTAAATACTATATCTTGTGTTGGGAGTCAAAGTATTCATTTATTATTAACCCTCGTAAAAAGCGCATGCACAATAGCTTGACAGGCTGATCTTTAATGTATTACAATTTATAAACATGCGCTATATAAAATAAATGCTTATTTCCATATGTTTAAGTTTCATTTGAGAATGACGTTTAGTAAATTCTAGATAATTTTGTCGATTCATTCAGACATCGTAAACAGTAATTTAAAGTGAGTGATCTATCCTCACGCTTTCACTTCCAGTACTTACGATTTGCCCATATATAAGCATTTGGGTTGGATAGAATAAGTGGATTCATTTTATTCTTTCCTAAATACTATATCTTGTGTTGGGAGTCAAAGTATTCATTTATTATTAACACTCGTAAAAAGCGCATACACAATAGCTTGACAGGCTGATCTTTAATGTATTATAAATAATGTACGCTAAAATCAACATTAATAATATATATGTGTGTGTGTGAATATTTTACAAAAATACTTACTTTCACAAAATCAATTGCCCGAGAAGAAAAATCACAAGCGTAAACTGTTAAATGAGGATTTTCTTCTAGAAGTGGAAAAATCAAATTTCCAACTCCACAACCAACTTCTAACAAACTTTGATTTTTCTATTAAAGAAAAGAAACATATATGTACACATCCAAATACATTTTTGTTTTTATTTAAACAAGTAAAAGTTTAAAAATCTGTAATACACAATGATTAATCAAAAACAGTCTCTTTATATATTAAATATCTGAAATAAATAAATACACATGTATACACACACGCATGAATAAGTGAGAAAAAACACTTTCATTGATGCATAAGTCCCATGTACATTACAGTTACATATTGACAAAACAACAGCTTTAATTAATCTTTATTTCATAAATGAGAATTTAATGACCACTGAATTATGTCGATGTTGGACAAACCCAAACTACATTCACCATATAGTTAATGACTGTCATATCTATGGACTATAGTGCAGAAACGAGAGACTTAATAAAACTCTAATGAATTTATCTCCTGGCTAGAATCTAATAAAATTTAATGGCCACTGAACTACATAGATTTTAAACAAACACAAACTATGAACCACATAGTTAATGACTTCAAATCTATGATTTACAGTACAGATTTGAGACTTAATAAAGCTACAAGAATCTATCTCCTGATACTACGCTCTACAGTTTCTTTAATGATCTTTTATGAAATAGTTACACTTCCTAAAAAAATCCATTGACTAAATAAATATTAAATAGTTTTTGATTGTTACTTGACTTAATATAAATGATGCTAATTTTTGAATCAGTAAAAACATTAAAACTGCTATGTTCTGACTACAAAGAAATGTGTACACTGTTAATGTATAAAAATAAATTAGTATGAATGTGTGTGCAGATATAATTAGTCAGAAATAAAAGAACATTAAACCTATTCTAGAAAGTTAATATGCATGATACTTGAAATTATGCAAAAAGCAAAATGTAAATTGATATGCTAATTTTCAGAAAAGCAATAGTGCAATTAATTATAATTCAAAAAAAAAAAAAACGAAAAACCTGAATTAACAGTGCGTGTGTGCAGAGCAGGGTCATGCCTAAGCTGTGAACAAAGCCGAACTATATTGTTAAGCAAACACGCAATCCATTATGCAGATGAGTTAACAGTTAAGAATCATCAGAGCTTAAAATGTGCAGGGAAACAGTGCAACATTGCAGTTAACACTAAACACTATGGTGCATGCAGACATATTTTGAACAATGTTTCAGTGTAATTGTTGGAGAATACGAGATTTCCTATTTATAATTGTAAATTTATTTGTGAAGGCAAACAGCAAAATGCTAATTGGAATTACTAATATTACATTTTATGTTCAGAGTAATATAGTATCCTTAGTTTTTTAATAAATTTTAGACAACTCTGTCCTCTAGTCAAAATTGATTACCTAAGATTACACTAGATGGCGTAATTGGAGTGAAAAAAAAAAGGTGTTTTTTTTTTTTTTTTTTTGCGATTTGCTATTGAAAAACATTATGCATGGTAGATTATTTGATATCTTGTTGGCTTCGTAATTGTATATTGATTCAGATTAAGAACAAAAACAAGATTTGGAAAGAAAAATAGCAAATATTATATTTACCGGAATAGACAAACTGTATCAAGTTTTAAAAAAATAAAGTGATAAAAGATACTATAAAATGTAAAAAAGATATAAACTAATATTAATAGGTTAAGAATCTACATTATAAATCAAAGTCAGATACACAAACGAATTTCTATTATAACCGATATCATAGTACATAAAAAAAAACATCACATGATCACCATTCTTTATGCTTACACAAGCTGTTTGCACAGAGGCTAAACTCTTCATACAGTAGCGCCACCTACTAGATAAAGATTTTATGCACAAACCTTGCATCCATTCATTACTTGCACAGGAGCACTAATCCACTTAAATAAATATTATTTAACTACTTTGATTAAGACAAAATGCTTCATGGATTAATTAGGCAATTGGAATAATATTTTTGATCATATGTTCAAATGACAATCTACACAATGAAGAATCAAATCGCAATTGAAAACTATTATGACCAGGAGGTTGCAAATGTAAATCATTTTGTTTTTAAATCATGCTTTCATTATCATCTACTGTCTACACAGTATTTTTTTTTTTTTTAATGAATGATATACATTCAGTCTACGAAACATGAATAGAGATTTGAAAGTAGTCCCAAATTTACAGTAAAATATATTGGGATTAATAAAATGCTTTAAAAAAAAAAAACACGACTACTCACTTCCAAAATGTTTTCATCCATATTTCCACATAATTCCTTGAATTCTCTGATAGTCCAATGACGATCTTTAAAAAAATGATTGGAGTTTCGGTTATAAAATTTATCCCAGTTCTTTTGAGCTTCTTCTTCTAGTTTCACTTGTTTAAAATTTGAAACTGTCTTGTCATTTTTTAATTTAAAAATTTCATCTTCGGTTAATATTCGCGCCTCATGTCCTAAAGGTATTTGATTTTCGGGGCTGTTCATAATCACGATGCTAATTGTTTAAAAATACTAAAGTGATGGATCAACTTGGCGAAAGGGAAGTAGGATTTAAAACGAGCAAGAAACGGTGACAATGAAGTAAATGCTTGTAATTGTACATTTTATATTCATAACGAGATTTCTATTTTGTAAAATAAAATAAATTAACTTAAACTTTAAATGTGAATAAACGTGCTCTACATTATTTGATAATGCATGTGTTCAATCGCAATACCGTCGACGCCATTTTATATTTACGGAAATATAAACAAATTGAATCCGGAATTTTTCGGAAGTGACGTTTTCCCATGAAGCTTAGCAAAAATTGTTTATAATATTGGGCAGCTGGTTGCCTCATGGTTCGGTGATATAATAGAAATTTGGTAGTCATTAAAATACCATAAAATTTACAAGTATGGAATTACAAAAGGCTTAAATATTGTGATAGAACTTAATGTGATAAACACTGTCGGAAGAAAAATAGATTTTTATTTTTTGACAAAAAAATTCATATTACCGCTTTATATTTTTATTTACTTCCATTCAGAATATTTACTTTTTATTCATTTATTTAAATCTGATAAATGGCTGAAAGATTAAATCTTGGGAATACGGAACGCAAATTTCAACTTGGTAAAAGTTTTGACAAAGGATCTGATATAGCATTTCATAGTATAAGATGTAAGTAATTGTTAAGAGTCCCTTTTTAAAAAGTTACCTACGCTTTCATTAAAAATTATGAACATCAATTTTTATTGAAAGTATTATTGCTTTTTGATACCTATATTTTATTGTTTCTTATCATATATTTTAATATTTAAGTGTTTAACAGTAAGTACCATATGGTGGTAGAGATTATGTGGGAAGCTGGAATGTATACCGTTTAAATACTATAACCGACACAATAAGTACAATGATCAAAATTAATTTGCATCAGTAAAAAAAAAATCTATTTATATATTTTACTAAACTTCTTCTTCGTTTATAATTTAATTAATGTAGCGTAAGAACATAGTTGAGTGGAAAATATTTGGAGTCATCTTTATGTAAAGTTCTCTTTTCGTAAATAAATTGAATACGGTTTAGGTACGTCGTTGCAAGCATTCTCTTTTTATTTTAGCGACACAGTTTCCAAGATGTATCAAAAATTGAAAGAGCATTTTATACCTTTAAGAAGTTGAAAATAATTATGTGGTAGTTGTTCGTTAGGTTATCTAATAATAAAGCACCTTGCTAACTAGCCAAATGCTAAAGTTGAATTCACCGGGCTTTTTTCTCTCGGAAAACTTTTTGCCCTGAAGCAGGAACAATACCGGATTTAAGGTAAGGCCTGAAAATGAGCAAATTTTACTTTTTGTCGAGACATTGAAGAAAACTATTTCTCGTTTTCAGATAAAACAACTTTTCATAAAATGTTCTAAAATTTGATTCTGAACTGTTATAAATATTTATTTAGTGTTAGATTGAACACATAACATTAGAATAGCTACGTTTATATTAGTGTTTGAAATGAAAAAATATCACAAATTACCAACAACGAATAAACTAATAATTGCTTGTACTCAGAACTGTGTTTCAAAAAAAAAAAAAAACTGCTACAAATTAATCTGTGGTATTAATTAAAGGGTTAAATCACTTGGCAAATCATTTGATGGTCCCTAGAGTAAGTAACCTTTAATTCTTAAATCTATTAAATTTCAAGTTTAACCTGGCCTGAGTTTGAACCCAGATATTGGGTATAGAGACAAATGTACTATCACTGCAGCACATGGCCCATATTTAACTTCTTACATCACACTAGAATTGCTTGTTTATAAAATATTAATTCTATCTTTTCTGCATTGGTTATATAAATTCTAACATAAAGGATAATAATATTTAAACAGTTCCATTTATTAACCACAGTTTTGACTTTTGATGTTCTTCCTGAGAAATTTTGCTGTACCAACAAAATGTTTAAGATTTTTTTAAATGTTTTTTAATTTAAAAAAGATTGCTAATTAAGGAATATTATATGCTTCTATTTAACTCTTTTTTTAATTTGTCTATGTAGATAAACTCTTATTCAATTTTCACCCACTACTCACTTTCCAATCTATATGTTTTTAAACGTTTACAAACAATTTTCACAAAAAAATTAATGAAAATTTTTTAATTTTATATGTAACGTTAGTATTGTCTAGTGGTATACTTTGCTATTTAAAAATGAATGATTTATTGAACATTGGATCAACTGACCTTTTTATTATATGCTTATGTTTAATTTACTCTGCTTTTTGGTCATTCTGTTTAGATAAAATTTAACTTGTTAAGCGTTGGTGGTCGAGTGGTCAGCACAGCTGCCTTATAAGTTGTCCCGGGTTAGCGGCTTCGCTTCCTGGCCGATGCTACGACACATGAAAAAAAAAAAAATTTAACTTCATTTTCACTTCATTTTGATAATTCAGTGATACATGTATAAAAATAAAAAATGGAAGGAAAAAAAAACTACTTTTATTCACATAAATGCATTAAAAAATAATTTTTTCCCAACTTTCATAAATAAAAGCAAGAGGCATTTGCCTTGTGATTATGGTATATTAGATTTGATAATATGATTAACTATTTCCATCATAAACAAGGCAAAACTCTATACAGTAGTGCCATCCTGTGCCAACCAGAGTAATCAATGGATGCCAGAAGGGCTTGGGCATAAAATCCCCCACTCATCCAATATCCCCAGATTAGTTTCTGGCTTGTGGCCTTCGTCAATGAGGAGCTTTGGATCTGAGAGCACTGCGCCAAAATCTTAGGATCTAATGCAACCCTCCAGCAAACACCTTTTATCTCTACTTAACTATAAAACTATGAGAATGAAATTGAAAACAAAAATATTTTCAATCTAAGCTCAATAGCTTATATAGTCATATGGGTCTGAACTCAGTTCAGCACCCATACATTTTGGTATTTTTGGCTCTTTAACAACCATAGCCACCACTATCCTATTAGGCAGGATTAAATGTTGAATACTTAGAAAATGTTAAACTTTTCAAATACAGACAAGTAATAACACAAGAATCTGTGTTGTCTATTTGTCTGTTATTACTAACAAATGGTTTGGGTATTTGAAAAGTTTGAATAAAGTTAAGATGTTCTAGACATTCAACATTTAATGTTAGATGACAGAAATAGTTCAACATATCATATTCAAAAGCAACAGATGTACCTTTCATAAAAAATAGATTTTTTTTCCACATGCATAGTAACAAGCCAATGAAGAACATTAAGTTTAAAATGTTAATTGTAATTCTTAAAGTTTGATAATAAAAAAAAAACCCCATAAAAATGGATAGGTCATCACATGCTTATATTTGTGAACGCTGGGGAAAAATTATTTTTTTACGTTTTAATGCTTTTATATGAATGAAAGTGCTTTATTATAAATTTTTGTGGTACTTGTATATTATTCTGTCTACCAAACTTGGCAGTTATTTTTTTTTTAATTATACAGTTTCAGGGGCATGTAGTAAATATTTGAAACAAAATGGCTGATAAGAAGAGGCCATATTTAATACTTACAAATTTTTTTTTTCTTGTTATTTTAAAAAAAGAAAAGATTCTGCAAAAATTAATTGTAATATTTCCACCTTAATTATAATTTTTTTGTATTAAACCAACTTATTAATATAAAATTAATAAAAATGTCAAATGTAAAGTGTCATATTATGCCCATTAATGCAGATTCAACTTATTAATATAAAATTATAAGATACATAAAATGTTATATCATGCTTATTAACACAAAAATTTCATAAATGCAGGATCTCGTACCTTTGGAAATATTCCACTGCATGCTGTTCTGTCAAAGGAAAATCTCAAACTTTTATCATTTTCCCAAAATGGTAGTGGTAAAAATAAAGGTGCTGAATGTAAACAAATTACAACAATCATTGGAGTTTGTCCATGTTTACATGTTATAATATATATATATAAATTGAAATAAACTTGAATAGTATTTATAATCAATTTATTAATTTTTTTAAAGTTAACAATGAATACATATTTGGTAAAATAAAATTGAAAAACAAGACAAATACTTGTTGGCCCTGAAAATGTATAATTAAAAGAAAAAATGGCCATCAAACTTGATAGATCAGATAATACACAAGTACCATTTTTTTAATTGTTCTTAATATTAGAATTGCAAATATACATAATAATAATGAAATATTTCTTAATGCACTTTATATAATGCAACATTTTAAATTTCATACTTGCAAATGTAAGAGCTCTGTAACATTTATTAAAAAATATATATAGTCTTCCATAGAAAGTAGACATTACTCACTATATAGTTATACACCAAAACAAAATATCACAATTCCTGCTTATAAACATCACATGATCACCATTTCTTATGCTTGCTTATAACTGTTATTAAAACAGACAAAATTCATTATATGTATTGCTCCACGCCAAATGTATAGGTATTGAACTGAGTTCAGACCTATATGACTATATAAGCTAATGTGCTTGGATTGAGAATATTAACGTGTTTTCTATTTAAGACTCATAGTTTTGTAGTTAAGTGGAGATAAAAGGTGGCTGCTGGAGGAGGATTGCATTAGATCTTAAGATCTAGGTGCATTGCTCTCAGATCCAAGGCTCCTCACTGATGAAGACCACAAGCCAGAAACTAGTCTGGGGATATTGGATGAATAGACGCCTACAAGATGGTGATTTTATGCACAAGTCTTCTGGCATTGATTCCTCTAGCTTGCTGTGTGTGGTAATACATATAATGAGTTTTGCCTGTTTTAATTCCTGCTTATATCACTAAGCTATTAAATCACACTGTACCACATTATTTATTTAAGCCTGAGTACTACATAGATGTCAGATGGTAATGGCAACCAGATATCTGACTCATTTCTGATCATCAGCTTTTGTCAGCGAAGCATACTGTATTAATCAATATTCATTTAGCAATGTTTGTTTATACCCTGCATAGTTTAGTGCAGTGTTAGGGTCACACTTGAATGTGAGGTCCTTGGATTGGCACTTTCATTGCTCAAACTTCTGTCCGATTATGTATTTATTATATATTTATCAACAAACATCTTAAAATTTGATTTCAAGCCAAATTGCTTAATCAGTTATATAAATCTGAAAGTATATCTGCAACTACATTTTGTTGCTTTATTGATTAGCCACCTAATGTTGAGAGTACTGCCACCATTGAAGATTTTTTTGAGTTTTGAGGAATATAACTAAATTAAGAATGTAAATCATAATTTTAGTGCAAAGCGGAAGTAACTATCTCCCACTGAGTTATGCAGCATCAAAAATCATTGACAAGATAGAATGATACCATTCTACCATTGGCCTCCATTGGATTGTCTTGGTTCTAAATTATATGGTGAATTTTGTCTATTGTTTTAATTTATATACAGACTAAATATTCTGCAATCATTATTAATAATATTTTAATTTGCGAAGCACTGATAGTTGAAAATTGAAATAAATCGAGATCCTGCCAAATCTCCAGTGCTCGTTACAAGACATAACTGACAGCCAATCAGGATCTCGATTTATTTCAATCATTATTAATATACTCAAAGGATGAAGGAATTTTACTTTTAACAACTTTTGTACATTGGGTGAAATATTAGTTTTAATAATTGTAAAAATAAATAAATAATTATTAACTTCTAAATATCTGTAATTGTTAAGAGGAAGTAACTATCTCCTACGGAATTATGTAGTATCAAGATTTATTTAGCGTCAAAATCCAATGAAGGGATAGAATGATACCATTCTATCTTTGGTTCCTGTTGTTATATAAGCTTAGTTTTTGACTTGGTTTTTAAATTATACGATGAATTTAATCTATTGTTTTAATTAATATACAGATTAAATATTCTGCAATTACCATTAATATATTCAATGGATTAAGGAGTCTTTTTTTAAAAAAAAATTAAAATTGGTTTTCAATAGATTTTTTTTTTTTTACATTTTTCCAACAATGTATTGTTGACATTAGGTAAGTTTTTGATGTAAATTTAGTCATATTCAAATCTTATTGTCGCTAAAACTGCTGTCATTTCCTCCTGACTATCAACCCATGTATTCTCCTTTTCTTTGAGAATGTGAACAAAATAAAAAAAGTGTTTGCAGAACCATTGTGTACATAGGCACTCAGTTATTCCTCATAACTTGTTCTATAGTTAATTGCACCATTGGATCTGGTTTTACTAGGCCCCTAATCAGATCCTTAGCCTACTAACACATATTATTCCATTTATAATTTGTGAGGTCATATTGCCCAGTTCTTATTCTTTTCTTCATACCAGGAGAAATTTCCAATCCATGATTAATATAAAATAAAGGAAAGCCACACAATAATAAATACATAACACCTAATGACCACATGTTGCATGACGTCATATTTTTCAGGTCCAAGAGTGCAACATTAATGAGTATAACATGGTGTTTGTTATGAATTGTAAGGTGATGTTTCTTTTGCAAAATCAAAATCTGTTACTAAGAAAAGAGTATCTGGTTATTTGGAAGAATAAAGTAATGTCTCGGCTTTAAGTCCCTATAAGCAATTTTCATTCTGTGAAGATAATGGACAGCCTTGCAGATATCTTTAACAATGACAGCTTATCTTTCCATAAAAGCATTTTCTGTACTTGTATTTATGAAAAAAAGTTCTCACATTGCATTACTACTAAGAGATACTTTGTGCTGTCATACGCCTTTTCAAATATATCAACTATTCCTATGATGTGCCTGTTACATGAAGTTCGCCAATAAAGATCAACTTCTCGGCAGGCTTTTGAGAAATCTTTTAACACTTTTAATGCAAATTTGTCATTATTCTTTTTTAGAAAAACATTCTCATTTATTCCTAATTCAAGGACTCTTCCACAATTGCAATTTTTTTAGGCGGCACAACACGGTAACCACTGGCATCTCGGAATTAAGTGTGACTCATTATTTTTCTGTATCAGTCCAATAGTTAGATATGTGGACAAGTTTTCAATTTTTATCCTGATTATAATTATAAATTTCATTTACAAACATGGGCAACTTATATGGTAAGTAAGTTTATATAACAACAGAGCCCAAAGATAGAATGGTAGCATTCTATCTTTTCATTGGTTTTTGATGCATAAATTTGTGCTACATAATTCCACGGGAGGTAATTTACTTCTGCTTCGTAGTTACAGACATTTAAAAGTTTGATTATTTATTTGTTATTACAATTATTAAAACTAATATTTCGCTTAATGTTCAAAGGTCGTTAAAAATAAGACTCGTTCTTCATCCTTTAAATATATTAATGATGATTGAAGAATATTTAGTCTATATATAAATTAAAACAACAGACAAAATTCACTGTATAGTTTAAAAACCAAGTCAATAACTATGCTTATATAACAACAGAACCCAAAGATAGAATGGTATCATACTATCTTTTCATTGGTTTTTGACACTACATAAATCTTGATGTTACATAACTTCGCAGGAAGTAATTACTTCTGCTTTGCAATGATTATCATTAAAATTGTAATGAACAGGCAAAACTCACTATACATATTGCCACTCAGTGCAAACCAGAGTAATCAATGGATGCCTGTTTTAATAAGAGTTAAGAGCAAGCATAAGAAATGGTGATCATGTGATGCTTATTGGCTTAAAATAATGCTATACTTATTGCTTCTTTACTTTCTCTCCAGCTTTTCTCAAACAGTTAAGTATAAATCAGTTTAATAAAGTCCCATTACCTTTGTTTTTCCTTATTATTTATGAATTTAATTTCTAGCCTAGTAGAATTTAATGCAGGTATAGTGTCGCTGCCTCTGGGGTTCAAAGTCTATGAATTGTTGCTCCAATTCTGTAGGGTTCCAGAGCATAAACTTTTTGTAACTTGCGAGTAGTAAACCATTCAATTGTTTTCTTTTTCTTTTAGCTAATTCTAAATCATGCCTATATAACTATGTTTGAAAGTTTGTGATGATGGTGTTTTAATAATAATTATGTTTTGGACTATTTCTATCTTCTAATATTAATTGTTAAATGTCCTTAGAAAAATTCAAACTATTTAAATTTTTCAAATACTTTCATCTATTCGTAATAGCACACAAGTTAGTAAGTAACAGTATCTTAAGTGTTTGTATTTTCTTTTTTAGGTGTTGCTAGTCTGGCCAATGGCAGTATTAGAATGAGGGTCAAACCTGAACCTTTAAATTTTGAAATATTGAATTTACAGTGATTCTTTAACCGACTAGACTATTCTAACAAAGTCAGTTGTCAATAGAAATTTAATATAATTGTTTGTGAAGGTCCTCCTGGTTTTTCCATTTTTTTAAGGGCTGAAGAAGAGAGAAGAATATCAGTTGAAACCTTGTGTTATAAAACAACCTACCTAATGCTATTATTAACAGTTGAATGTATTTGAAAAGTTTAAATAATGTTTGTTGTAAATAGTTTAAAATATGATTAGTATTATATATGTGTGTATATATATAATTTATAAATTTTGATAGTGCCTATTATTATATTTTTATTTCAAGCTATTTCCTGAAAGTATTTCCTCTAATATGTGCGTTTAAAATATTAACTGTAATAGTAAGAAAATCAAATGATATATCATGTGACTTAAACTTAATAAGCTTGTAAATATAATATAATGAGTATGCTAATAACTTTAAACTAGCTTTTCCAATAAATGCCAGAAGACAAAGCATTTAAAATCTCCATTTAGAATTATCCCTATCTCCAAACCAGTTTCGAGCTGATGACTCTTTTCAGTGAGGCACTAGAAAATTCAGACACTAGATTTCTTTCCTCGCTATAGAAATTACCATTATTGGCTCCATCAAATAAACAATATGATATATGACTATATTCTTGTACTTTGACTAGAAAAGATACATATAGCGGCTTGTGATGTCCTGTGCAATTAAATACTTAATGTTGATGATTGACCTCCAAAATCTTTAGGATGTTTAATGTTCTACTGTTTGAAATTGTGAATAAAGAAACGCAAAAACTTTAAATATTAACAAAACAAGTAATTGAGCAAAAATAATGTTTAAACATGTTGCAAAATGAGCTGTTTTCCTCCTGGTTCTTCCAAGGACAGAGGTGCTTTTATGGGATTGTTTCTTATGTTGGCATGTGCACTGCATGCACATACTAGTCACTTGATGTCCTTATCAATATTGTATCACTATACATAACATAAGGCTAATTGCTTTGTTTGTATCCCAATGTGAATATGACATTCTTGAAGGACTGGATTATAGTGCTTGTGAAACAATAATATATTGTAATGATATATAAATATGCCATTACATTAAATTGAAATAAAAACTTTTAAGTTCGCAAATAAAAATAAATGTATTAAAAAAAAAAACTAAACGCTAAAATTAAAATGTTTGTTAAACATATATATTCGCATAGATGCAAAACTTTAAAAATATTTTTTTTAAAAAAACAAATAAATAAGTATTTGAAGATACTTTTTTTATAAAAAAAGTACAAGATTTAAAGATAAAATATTTTTGTAGATGGAAATGATTGTTTATTAATTATCCAAAAGCTGTGTTATTAAAAAGTCAGATGAAAAATAGATAAGAGAATAAAGAGATTTTAGCTTGACCAATGGAAGCAAATGAAGGCCCAGATAATAACGAAAAAAATGGAACAGTGACATTTTTGTTCATGGAATCCATAGGAGGACTATAAAAAGAAAAATATTGAGTTCCAGTCAGTTCCAACTTGATTTTGTGAGGAGAGCGATAAGACACACTTATCGTTCTCTCTCACTTATTTTAAAAAATGAAGACTGATACCAGAATGAATCAGCTAAGGCTACCTCCAGAATATCAGATGGGTCTTCCATCAAAGTCTTCATGGGAATTGCCAACAGGAACCTGAGCTCTTCTGCTGTAAGCTAATATGAACTAAACAATTTTTAAAATCATAAAAAAAAAAAAAGAACAATTAAGAACTTTTGTCAGGGTTTGACAAATTTAATAAACAAGCCAACTTAAATGTTAAAATGGACTCTTATCTGATTTTTGTAAGTTTCAAATCAATTATTGTTTAATTTTATGTTTTACGTTTGATAAAAATCATTTCCATTTATTATTTTATTTGTATTAATATTTATTGTTTAAATTTTAAATGAGGAAATTTAAGTTGGGTATAGATGTTGCATAGATTTGTTAGCGGTTAATTATGTTGCTGTTTCATAGTCAATTGGAATATATATGTCATCGATGTCACTGCGGCATCTTACGATGAATGCTATTGGGTTTTTTTGTATTCCCTATGCAATTGACGTTATCGATGATTTTGTATTTTGATCGGTTGTGTTTATTTTGAAATGTTTTTAACCGTGGAATCTGTGCACCCGATCTATACTCAACATTATGAAGCAAATTGTATAAAATTCATCTGTGCGAACGTATCTAAATGTTAAATTTAAGTCAGGCGTGAATGGCTATATAAATTTGTAAAGTTATATATATAGTTTAAGGGAGGGTAATCGTAGATTATTTGTTTCGTAGTTAAATTGGGTCAATGGATTAGATGTATTGATGTAATTATTAAATGTAGCAGGAGATCCGCTACGGGCAGGATTGCATATATACGCCACACACCTTCTGTTTGCCTATGGATGGGATTGTAAGTTGGCAAAAAAGGACCGCAGTCCATTCCTATGGAGTTTTTGTTTATTGTTCTACTCACCAACAGATGTAGCATTCCTGTTGGTTGAAAGACAATGTCTCCTCTAACTCTATTTACTGTTCAGATGTACATTCCTGACAGTATAGTATTTTGTGTTGTATTCATGCTGCATTGAATACATCGATATATCCGATGGATTGACGTTGGTTTGGCTGCAAACTTTTGGCCTAAGGTTAAATAAGGGATAGAATATTTTCTTTTCAAATGCAGATCTATGTAGTCTATTCATACTCGACCCTCTAAATATAATATTAAACTCATTGCAATCTATTTAAATGTAAAATTAAAAGTTAATATAAAAATCTAAAAAATGTTGAATTTATTCCTCAAAATTTAAAATGATTCAAAATTTTATATGTGCATAAATAAATATTTTTATGTGTTAATTTCTGGCAGTGGCTTTTATTTTTTTATATATATATTTAAGATATAAATTAAACAAGTTATTTATTATCTCTGCATCTCTGAGCTAGTGACAATGGGCTAACAACCGGAATCAACCAATATAATTTTTTTTTTGACTTACATATCTGCCTACTATATAAATTTTTCTAAGTTCAAATGCCTAGATGGCGCCCTTGTAGTGCAGATACATTAAGTCTGATTTCTCTGGATCGTTATAATATGGAATCTGAAAAACAATGTTATTATCAATAGTAGAATTGGTTTCAGTATTACAGATTACAGCATTCTTGAAGTTTTTTGATGATTTTGCCAGCTGTTAATCTTTGCTGATTTATTCATGGTTTCATAAGTGATTTTTCTTCACGAGTCCAATTTGATTATTTTTTCATATAGTTGATAGGCTTCTTGATTGATTGCACTATTGTCTGAGGAATTTATGGAATAGATATTCTGGACAGGCAATCAGCATTTACATTGTCATTATCTAATTGAAGCCTGGAACACTGCATAGCATTCATAGAATGCTGAAGTTATATGAGGCAGTGTCATGTTTTGATGAAAAATTCATGTGTGGTTGATCATCTGTCAGAAGCTTGAATGGTCTTGCGAACAAGTGCTGATAAAAATTATCAATTCAAAATACATCACAAGAGCTTCTCTCTCAAGCTGAGAGTAATTTTGTTCTGCAAATGTATGAGACCTCAAAGCAAACTCGATTCACTCCTAGTATCCATCAATATTATGGGGTTAACACTCCTGAGAGTACATGGACTCTTCCACAAGCTATTTGAACTGGTAGCTGAGAATCAAATAGAACCAACACTCATTTACTTGTGATTTTGTACTTCAATTTGATAAATATTGTTTCACGTTGAGCTGTCCATTTGAATCTTGCATATTTGTGCAGAAGCATGTACCATGCACACTCCTTATCAAAACAATTTGAAGCCAGAATAATATACATTACCATTCCCAAAAATGTCTGAACATCTTCAAGTGACTTAGGATTACACATCCCCATAATAGCTTTATCTCTGTAAGGAGATTTTGAAATTTTGTTGGGTTATTATGTACCCAAGGAATTTGGATATATTCTTGGAATAATGAACCCTTCTTTTTGTTCAGATAAAGGTCAAACTATCACAGATGATAAGGCGCTTTGATAGATTTTGTTTGCCTTCTTTTGTTTGACTTGTGTACTATCATATCAAATCTTAGGATCTAATCAATTATTTGATTAAATTCAGGTGGAGCCTTCTTGATGCTGAATGACAAGCAGTGCATCTTGTATAATCCCTGATGGGTTGAAATAGCTTGTATTTTGCTTGATTTGTTATCCATGAAGCTTCGAATATGTCCTGATGACAAAAAAATGAGAGATTTTCATAGATTTTTGAGCATTTTGATTTTTCATAATGGATAGTGGGCTCCTGTTAGGCATTCATTTACGTCCACATTGTAATTTTAGAATAACAACTAAGAGAAATTTTTAGTTACTTGATACGATCCGGGCTTCTTCAAGTCCAAACTCTCTTGTCACATGTTAAGCCAGTCTGTAGGGAGTTTATGTTCTTAATAAAAAAGTCAGTAATGCCTTTTTTTTTTTATTCGGACACAACTGATTTTTTTCTTCAAATTCGTTTATGCATTGAACAATGATATCTTCCAGCTCAGCGATGATTTTTATTGAATGTGACATGTTTTTTTATTGCCACTTTCTTTCAGATTGATGCTGAGATGTTGGATTTATATTCAACCCAAAAATCAAAATGGGCATTCCTTATAGTGAAAATTTAAACTGATTAATAATCCATTGTAAGAAATTCTGGCATTGATTTTTTTTATCTGTATCTTGAGTATAAGATCAAAAACAGATGTTTGTTGGTAGCAGGGATATTTTTATGGTTAGATACACAAATTGATTCTGAGACAAAAATATGTATCTCAAGCTGATATCCACTTCATATCTCCCCATTCTTGATAATAATAAAGTAATGTGCATTGTCTTCAGCTGAAAAATCCTGTTGATTGTGCCAATTTGTTGTGTATTCAAATGCAAGCACTCAGAATACCAACAAATAAATCAATAAATGAAATTTAGATACAGATTGGAATAATAATGACATACTATTAATAGCGAAAAGTTATGATACACTCCAACACAGTATATACAATTCACTTCCGGTTCAATTCCCACAATGCACTTAACAGCTGTTTCCCTGGATGATTTCCATTGGCCTCGGTTTCCAAAACACTTTGGCTCGACTCCTTAAATTAATGGAGTTCCTGGCTTTGTTCACGCTGGTTCCACACTAGAGCATTGCCTTGTCACAAGCTTCTTTTAGCTACTGTTCATTAAAATCTCCCACCAACAGGTCACTTAGTAAATCCACTGGAAATAGAACCATGCACATTGATGCTTACACTATTTATTCACACAGTTTGGCTTCCGGCAGTTCAGGGTTCATTCTTGATTGTTAACAGCCTTGTTTTTCTCTCGGTGTTTTTAATTAGTCAGTCCAACTTCTATTGTATCAAGAAATAATCAGCAAATATTTCTTGGCATTTACCAAACACAATTATTTTATCACAAATTATGTAAATGTTTTCCATTGTTAAATCCTACACAAAATTAATCATACCCTTTTTATTTTCTATCTGATTTAATTATACAACATTCACTTTTCTTAAATTACTTTACCCAAATGTTCATTAATTTTCCTCTTATTAGTTAGTAATCTAAAAAAAATATATTTCTCTAATATATTTTAAAATATATTTCTCTAATATATTTTTTTTACTTTTTCTGGAATACAAAAAGACATAATTTATAATTATTGCATCGCAATGTACATATTTTTACAAGTACGATAGTTCTGATATCTGATATATGTTGATAACACATTCAACATTATATGACTTCGATTTGTCATAATTGTATACAAAGTTGATGGTTGTATCTTGGTTTGATTTGATAAATGTCTTAATGCATATTTTCACAATGTGATCATTTATTGCATTTTAGTTTTGGTGCATCAATTCGACAATCTTTGGAAAGTTAATTCTTCTATATCATAAGGAAAAGCTGTCAATGACCAAAGTAATCCAATTGAGTCACAATTTTGATTGATTTTGTTTTTTCAGTGAAACTCTTCTCTTGTTTTTTGTTTTAAACGACTTTGATTTTTTTTATGCTGAGTTTAGATATGTTCTTGAATGGGTTACTTTATAGATGTCTGACATTAATGAATCCTTTTAGCCTAATTTTGGAATTGAATCTTGATGTCTTGGTTACAGTGCTTTGAAAGCTCAAACATTCTGGATCAGACTGCAACAACCATTCTCTGATAGTATTGTTTTTGATGCTTCGAATGGTTTGCACTTGAAGGAAAATGTCAGACATTGATACATCACACTCATTTCCCAAATCAGTTCATAACATTGTGACAAAACATGCAATTGATGTGGTTCGATTTGAATGCTGGAAACATTGCACCACATATTATTGCATCAACACTCCACACCAACAGCAATGAGTGGAAAGTCCCCAGCTGAACTATTATTAAAATGAAGGTTAAGGACAGAACTGACACTGTTACTACCAAAAAACATGTACGTGCAGGTCAAAACAGAAAAAACATTCATAGCGGGAGAAAAAGTATGGATCAGAGATAGTCTACATAAAACATGGATAAAGGGAGAAATCATCAACTTAACATCCAAATTTATAGCAGTGGTGAGAACAGAGGATAATGAAGTATACAAGCGACACATAAACCACATACACCATCGCAGTTCTCCAAGCTGGGAGAACAATAAACCCAGTGGAAATAAAATCATCGAACCGGCAGAGACAAAATCAGAGATAGATAAACCACAAACAGATACTCGGGAAGATATGCCAAGGGAAGTAGCAACCGACAACATTAAAGAAAGAATTGAGCAATAACATTTTTCTCGGGTATCAAGTATTCTTCTAGCAGTTTCATCAACTCTATATATGTTACATCTTTGATAGATTTTGGTGCTGCTAAAACAGAAATCATTTCAAACATTTTAATATCAATTGAATTTAACAATGTGGCACAATATGGTTAATTATTGTTGTTACACTTTATTTTTTTAAAATTAAGCAGCAATATTGGCTTTACATCTTGCCCCAGCTGGTCTGCGACCTCCTCTGATGACACATGATCTGGTTGTTGCTGCTAAATTTGCCATAATTTTTTGAACATTTTCCATTCTACTTCCAAAAAAGTGTTATGCATCCATGTTGATTAGTGAACTTTGTGTATTTGTAGACAATCTTTGAAAGAAAGGAAGAACAAAAGAAATGGTAATGGTGAAAGATACAATCAAAGTTAGGTCTGAGTCATAAGTATTCACATTGAAAATGGCAGTTGAAGTTTCTTCTGAAAAATAGCAATTGAAATTAGTGTCAGTAGTTTTTTTAGATAGTGAATAATTTTCATTTTAAAACACTGCACTAATCATCAAATGTCCCAGCCATCAAAATTGTTGCAACTATTCTCTATTTCATAGTGAATTAGATGGATTTGATATAATAATATACACATCCATATAGCTCCAGAACTCTTTCTCTACAAGGGAAGAAAGTTGATGGAAGGCAGCACTGTTATACATATTAGTAGGAGAATCTCATAAGTTATTATAAAATTACTTACCACATTCAACATAATTCAGTTTAATCAATTTAAAAACCAAACAACAATATAAAGTTTGATGTCAAAGAATCATTTATTTTTTTTAAATGTTAGAAATTTTTCAATTTACAGACATAAAAAATTATTATAAAGTTTGAATGATAACATTTATGCCCTATAGAATAAAATTCTGCCAAAAAGCGTTCTATCATTTATAGTTCAAATATTAAATTTCCATCGTCAGATTCTTGATAATATTTTATTTTAACAAATTTCTTAATTTTTTTTTTTAACTCTTAATAATTACAATTGTATGTGATACTAGAAAAAAAATTTGTATACTTAATTTCATAGAATTTTTTAAATTGAATAAGTGTCTGTATTAGTTTCTTTCTAGATGTATGTATTTTGCATAATCAAATTAATTTGAATACTGCTTATGTAAGTTTTATGTCATTTTTTTTGAGCTTCGCAATGTCTCATATCACTTACAGTTTAAACATAAGTAATTTCTCTCTGTTTTTCACTGTCGATGGTTATTTTTCCTCTATTTTATATAAATGCTATTAAACAGGCAAAACTCTCCATACAGAAGTGCCAACCAGAGTAATCAATGGATGCCAGGGTGGCACTACTGTATGAAGAGTTTTGCCTGTTTAATAACAGTTATGTGTTAGCATAAGAAATGGTGATCATGTGATGTTTAGTGGTTATATAAATGCCATAATACTTACTGTAAATAATGCTTACAGTAATAAAAAACAAATTTATTTTATTATAAAACTTATCTTAAATAAGCAATCAACTGATTTCAGTTAGAAGCTATTCTAAACACAAATAGTCTTATTTCTCCAATTTTTGTGATTTTTAAAGGTATATTTTAAAAAAATTCTATACAAATATAATACTTATTGTAAGTAATGCTTATAATTAAAAAAAAAATCAAATTTGTAATCATAATTACATAAAACAATTTTCTTATGAGTATTATGAGATACCACTTATAGCATTTACATTATAAAACTACATTATAGCCATTACGAGTTAATAGCGTATATCGGAGATCAATAAAACAATTCCATTTGCATTCATTATTCACTTTTTTATCTCCCAAATAAATAATTAAAATGCAAATTCTTAAATATTTCAATTGTGTGCTTTTTTAACACAGATATTTAATGTTTTCCTGAAAGTTTGTGGTGATGGTGTTTTAGTTGTATTTATATGTTGGACTATTTCCATCATCTAATATGAGTATTGAAAATCTTTAGAGAAATTTAACTTTTATTTTAAATATTCCAAATACATTCAACTGTTAATAATAGCACACAGGTTAGTATATGCACAACGTTTCGAGAGGTATTATTTCCCCCCTTCTTCGGATGTTGCTGGCCTGACCAGTGACAGTACTTGCATAGGAATCGAACCTAGACCCTCAGTTGGTTAGAGTACAATCTTAAAATTCAATACTGAAGAATCAGAGGATCCAGGTTTGATTCCCATGCTTGTTCTGTCATTGGTCAGGCTAGAAACACCTGAAGAGGGGAGGATAATACGTCTCAACATCATGCATATACTGATCTATGTGCTATTACTGATAGTTGAATGTATTTGGAATATTTAAAATAAAATTAATTTTTTCTAAAGACATTCAATACTCAGATAATGGAAATATATAAATACAACTCAGATTTTTAATAGCCTTTGAAATAAGAAAATGCTCACTTATGCTGTAATCATTAAAATTCAATTATCCACACATTGTTACAGATAACAACACTGAACATTCTATCATAATATGATGATGATATGTTATCACATGTAATATACATTAACAAGCTTACTTTCTTTTGTTAATGCTCACAGATGATTTTAAGCCAGCATCAGTTGATCCCAGTAAGGTAGCTACTGTTGAAGTTGGTTCCGGACAGCAGGTTAGCGTTACTGTACCCCACCTGGAGGTAGGCATTTTTTGAAAATATTTTTTTAAGAATTTTAAAGATCTGAAAACTATTACATATTTACATGCTATAATTAATTATAGATTTTTATGCTGAATTTATAAATCTATAATATAAACCACCAATATATATTCCAAGTAAAAAGCTAAATGAAATAAAGATATAAATATTATGTAATAACTAACTTCGGAAACTATAAAACAGTTTTCTGCCAATGCATATTAGAAATAAAGATCCTTTAAAGATTATGATGTAGTCCTGAAATTGAGGTGTTAGAATAAATTCGTTTAACGGAATGGCAAGTAATGGCACACAATAATCAAGTGATATTTGCCATAATACCCTATTACTTAATATTATGCCTTACTTTGGGCAATAAGTTGAACTCACATTCTTAAATAATTAACTAGTACATTACATTAAACAAGGCAAACTCTCTCCATACAGTAGTGCCATCCTGTGCCAACCAGAGTAATCAATGGATGCCAGAAAGCTTGTGCATAAAATTCCTATCTAGTGCCTACTCATCCAATATCCGCAGACTAGTTTCTGGCTTGTGGCCTTCATCAGTGAGTTTTGCCTTGTTTAATAACAATTATGTGCTAGTATAAGAGATGGTGATCATGTGATGTTTAGTACATTACATCTTAAATATAATATAGTTCATTTCTAAAGAAGGCACTTGGATGATTTGTATTATAAATTTATGTGTATATAAAATTGTATTAAACTTAACAAAACGATAACTTGCAATCTCATTATGAGAGATTTTATATGCATTTTCAAACATTAGTTCTATTAGAATATAAACATCAAAATTTGTGATTAACCTTGTTTCAAAAATATCAAAATATTTGCATCACTTACCTATGACATAAACATTTCTTAGAATAAACGTTACTCTCTTAGAAAATAGTTTTGAAATACTTAATATATACAGTTGTATTTTACTGACAAAGGAAGGACAGTTTTGTTGTGGTTAGATTAAAGGTAAAGAATTTTCTTCTAGTTGATTCTCTTAATATTAATTTCCAAAAATCTAAATGTTTCGCTGTGCTAGTTGCCTATATGTTGGTGGAGCGACTGTCAACGTAGTAGAAAAGAATAAGCCAATCAATGCATTTCAAAGGAAAAAAAAAAAACATTTTGTAAGAAATTTTATTAATGGTGACTGTAAAGTATTTAATTGAAAGCAAATCTAGAAAAAGTGAAAACATGAAAATAATTTAACGAATCTGAAACTAATACGTTTAGCGAAGAAACGATGATTGAAAAGTAAATATTTTCAATAAGCGCAGAGTGAAGCATGATGGCAAACACTAATTTAATTTCTGTCGGAATGTTTACATTGCTAACACTTATAGATAGTATGTGTTTTCTGATCATTGTGTGTTCACTAAATATATTATTTTCAAGAATTGTTTTCTACTAAATTATATTCATTACTCTTTTTTTTTTCTTTCTGTTTTACCGTCATAATAGCCAGTTGTCTTCATTGTTAATAAAATTTCTCTCTGGATGTTTGCGTTGATCACACTTATTGAAAGTATTTCAATCATTGCTTGGGTGCTCGATATAATATTTTGAAACTTGTTTTTTAAATAAATTTGCTTTTGTGTTCTCAAACATAGTAGGTTATTTTCATAACTCTTTTATTTTTTTTGTGGAAAAAAAAAGAACTTGTCTACTTGTTATATTTATATGTTGGACATAATGGAGGAAATTAATCATAGAATTAAACTTGGTTGGAGTGCTTTTGGTAGAAATAACATGATACTAAAAGGAAATATGCCTATATGTTTGAAAATGATTTTTTAACAAATGGGTTTTACCAGTTCTTACTTATGGATGTGAGACTTGGACACTTAATAGAAGAGCAATACAAAGACTTCAGACCACTCAAAGAAGTATGGAGAGATGCATATTGGGAGTAACAAGAAGAGATCGAAAACACAATGTATGGGTAAGAGAACAAACAGGTGTTACTGACCTCATTGAAAAAAATTTAAAAGATTGACTCATTGAAAAAAATTTAAAAGATTGAAGTGGAGTTGGGCTGGACATATTGCTAGAAGAGATGATAGTAGATGGACAATTGAAATCTTAAACCGGATTCCAAGAGATTGTAAAAGACCCAGAAAGAGACCAGATGTGAGATGGGTGGATGAAGTAAGAAAGTGTGCAGGGGTGATGTGGAGAAGAGAAGCTAAAGATCAGAGAAGATGGATTGAACTTGGAGAGACCATCATCCTGCAGGGGACTGATAATGGTTGATGATGATGATGATAATTTCCATGTAATATGAGTATTGAATGTCTAGAAAAATTTAACTGTATTTAAATATTCCAAATACATTCAACTGTTAGTAATAGCACACAGGTTAGTATATGCACAACATTTCAAGAGGTATTCTCCCCTCTTCTTCAGTCGTTGCTGGCCTGACCAGTGACGGTACTAGCATTGGCTGGATTCTTAGAATCTTGAGTATTGAATTTTAAGGTAACGCTCTATCTAACCAACTGAGCCATCCTGCCAAATGCTTTGAGAGGTATTTATTCTCCCCTCTTCTTCAGGTGTTGCTGGCCTGACCAGTGACTACTAGCATGAGAATTGAACTTGGACCCTTAGATTCTTGAGTATAGAATTATAAGGCTGGCAATACCTTAAAATTCAATACTCAAGACTCTAAGGGTTCAGGTTCAATTCACATGCTAGTACTGTCACTGATCAGACCAGCAACACCTGAAGAAGAGAGGAGAATAATACCTTTTAGATCAGGGGTGGGCAAATAGTGGCCTGAGGGCCACATGTAGCCTACTAAGAGTTTTTATGCGGCCCTCCAAGACAATCAGAAAAATTCGCCTTGAACTGAGATTTCCTTCCCATGCATAATTGAAGATTCATCTCTTATTTTCCACTAGGATGGCCTCATCAATACACATGCACAGTGTAGATACAATGTGCAGTGCTTTGCCAGTTGATCTGGTTAATTTAAATTTTGTCTTTGCATTAGCAAATATATACATTTCTAACTTTACTGAAACCATGAACCCTCCGAAAAAATGTAAAATTGGTGATGAATGTTGTGTGTTTAATGAAGAAGCGACAAACAAATATTTCTTTGGTAATACAGGGAATAAAGCAGTGTGCTTATTGTGTCACAAAAAAAGGTGCGGCCCTCCGCTAATCGTTATTTCCACAAAGTGGCCCCGATGTGACCCTCCGCCAATCTCTGCGGCCCTCGAACCAAAACAATTGCCCACCCCTGTTTTAGATGAATGTATTTGGAATATTTAAAATAAAGTTATATTTTTTCTAAAGACATTCAATACTCATATTAGATGATGGAAATAGTCGAACATATAAATACAGCTAAAACATCATCATCACAAACCTTCGGGAAAACGTCTATTTCTTCTTTCTTTGTTTCAATTCTAAATGAATACTGGCTACACCCATAAGTGGTTCACACATGCAATTAGCATCACAATAATTATGTTCTCTTTGGTAATTTCTGTAAGCTTTAAGTTCTGTGATAGGGCAATTATCAAGAAATGTACGACTGTTTATAACCTATATATGTGCTTTGCACACAGTTAATGAAATTAGTAAAAGCAAATAATATTCTGCAATTTAACGAGGTGAGCGCTTTCGGAAGGCTTTGTGCTTCCATAATCATAGCTACTAAAGTGTTGAGAACTATACAACTGTTTATAGAATTTTTAGTGTTCATTATTTAAAGCTTAAATAGTTGGTTCGAGAGAAGAAAGAGGGAGCCACTATTTAACTTGGATTGAGAGAATGAAAGAAGTTTGTTCAATTATTAAATGAAATTGAAATAAACCAATAAAATATTACACGATTATCATATAACACTAACGCATTGCTGTTTTAATACCATACATTTTTATCCTTTTTCTGTTTGGGCTGTAAAACAGAAATAAATTATAGCTGTTAGAATGAAGGTGCATTATTGGATCCTAAAGCTGTTAGAATGAAGGTGCATTATTGGATCCTAAAGATTTAGGTGCACTATTCCAAAATTGGAAAACTTCTGTTGAAAACAATAAGTTTGAAACTAGTTTGGGAATATTGGATAGGATGGTATAGATAGGGATTTATTAAGTACTATCTTTTGGCATGTATTAGTTAGTAAAGCCTACAGTAGATGGCGTAGAAGTGGTGAAAGAAAAATGAAATTTAATTATTTAATGCTTTAATTACATGTTTTTATTTTTATGAGATGTATCACAATTGATAAAATATCAAAAATAAATGAAAGGTAATGATCATAAAATTATTGTATAAATTTGTTAATTTCAAATCATTTTTAGTTATTTTTATGTTTTGTACTAAATAAATAATTTTTCCTTTTCAAGTAGAATTTATTAGTAACAGAAAATGTTTTAATTTAGCTATCAGTTTCGAACAGTGTATGTGAGTTTTTATCATTATTTAATTGATTTCAATTCTGCAATGTTATAAAAATAAATTTATACAGATCAATAAGGAGGATGGGTAGATATGTGTAACATGAAAAATGCACCAATGAATTCACAATTTGCAAACTAAAGAATAAGAGAAGAAAAAATCTTGATCAATAGTATGATGTATTTTGCAATGTTTAGCGCCATATTGAATTTTTTAAAAATTGATTTGAGACCCGTTTTCATAATAATGGTAGAGAAAAGTGCTACTTATTGACAGAAAATAGTAAAGAAAAAAAAATTTCAATATCTGAAAAAAATTATTATTTCATTATTTATTCATAATTTCTAATTTATCATTCACTAAGTTTAAAATTACATCTTCTTTAATAATTTATTTGCATTCCTCACAAAATTCTCATTCAAACTATATATAATACTTTTTACCTGAGATAATACATAGCTTCAGAACATACAAAAAAGGAACCATAAGAATTCATCATATTTTTTTGTTCATCTAGAAGTTAAAAAATCGCAACGCATCTATATGAAAGAAGATTATTTACTAATAAAAGATACAAAATAAATTATTTCCAAAAGATGGATATGCATTTGTAATCATAACAATTGTCTTCTTATCTCCTCATTTTTTTTTTGTGCACACCAGTTATGTTATCTTGTTATATTTATTGTCTCACAGATATATAATTTATTTGCATATAGCTCATTTACTAGCTGTAGACTTGAAAATAATGTGATGCAAGATGTGACAAAACTACTGACTCCACAGCATGAATACCAAGGTACAGGCAAGAATCTAGATTTGATTCTTTACCTGCATACAATTCCATGTGGTATATATAACCATTGTGGCTATCACCACACACCTACTACTTGAAACCTCTGTTTATTGGTTTTAAGAATTTATATTGTCATATGGTACTATGTCCAGTAAATTTTGTGATTTCTTCATCAACTGCAACCTTTCTGTGCATTTGATAATCAGCCTTAAAATTTATAGTGCACTGGTCTATAATAGCCTAATTTTAATAGGTGTAGTTAAAATCATTACTTGTTATACAAACAGACATGCTACTATGCACTAATACAAATACAGACATGCTAATAAACTATTAAATCTTTTGAGAAAGTCTATAAAATGAAGTTGCCTCAAACTTGGATCAAAGCCTCAAAATTACGTTGTACGTAATTGCCTAATTTTTAAATATAATTTATATACTACACAGACATATTAGTAGAAAGTCAATCACATTGCCTAATTTTTAAATATAATTTATATACTACACAGACATATTAGTAGAAAGTCAATCACATTAATAAAAAAATCTAAAATAAAAAATAATCAAATAATAAAAAATTTAAAATTGAATATTTATATATACTATACAGCCTTACATTTATTTTCGGGATGATGACCTTGAAATTACAAAATTTTCGAAGCATGTGGAATCTATTTTCTAATTACATTTTGCCATTAAAACATTTATGCTTTTGTTTTCTCCCTGCAATCCAATAAATTGAGCAGAAAAAAATAAATAAATGGACTTATTACTAGAAAAATTAATAAAAAATTGGAATTTGTCCAATTTTAACATGCCGTATATCATATTAAAAAGGAAATTGAACCACAAAGAATGATAGTATTGACACATGAATAGTCCATTTGGTTTTCTCACAATTTTAAAAAAATGAACGGCAGCCACACTAACTTTTGCGAAATAGTTTAAGGATTATTTATCCTGAAATATTAATCACTGGATTTTCTGAGAAGAAAATAAAGTTTGATAATAATGAATTAGAAGTTACCAACTATAAATAACTTGATCAGATTATTAGTTCAGGTGGAAATATAATCGATGAAATTAATTAAAGAATTAAACTTGGATGAAGTGCTTTTGATAGAAATAACATAATATTAAAAGGAAATATGTCTATGAGTTTGAAAAAGAAAGTTTTTAATAAAAGTTTTTTTACCAGTTCTTAATTATGGATCCAAGACTTGGGCATTTAACAGAAGAGCAATTCAGAGACTTCAGGCCACTCAATGAAGTATAAAGAGATAAACATTAGGAATAACAATAAGGGGTCTAAAATGAAATACGTGAGTGAGAGATCAAACAGATGTTACTGACATTCTTGGAAAGGATTAAGACACTGAAATGGAAGTATGTTGGACATATTGCTAGAAAAGATGATTGAAGGTGGATGGTTGATGTCTTAAACTGGTTCACAAGAGATTGTAGAAAGAGACCATATATCAGATGGCTGGATGGAATAAGGAGTTTTGCTGATGTGATGTGAAGAAGAGGACCTAGAGATCGGAAAAACTGGTTTGAGATATCTTTACCCTGCAGTGGATCGATAATGGTTGAAAGTGATGATGTAAAAGCTGTGACACAAAGCATACATTTTTTCATTAAGACATTTTTTAATGAAACTAATGTAGACTTTATTGAACCACTATTAATGTATTATACTTATTGAAACATCTTCCTTAAAAACAACAAATAAAAAGTATGTAAAAAAAAACTTTATTCTTTAACATTCTTCAGTTTCCACAACATTTTTAATATTAAGTATCTAAAAATAAAAGCATGGATTGCTGTTGTTGAGAAATATTCTTAAACTATTTCTATTCTTGAGCCCCTCATTCTTTTATTTTTGGTTGCATAATATCAGGAATTGTGTGAAAGCTGAAGAAAATTTGTTTTTAAATTTTAGTGTTACTTATGTAAATAAAAGCATTTCTTTAAAAAAAAGTTTGAATATTTTTTACTTTTTAGTTTTATATATTGGTTATTGCCATAGTTCCAGTTTGTTAATTTTTGTTTGCTTTCGATTTCTTCTCCATGATTATAGAAGCAAATAATAGTCTGTATTCTAATATTTCATTATTGATCATGTTTAATTAATTTAAAATATTTGAAAGACTGTACATGCTAAGCTGAACGTTAATAAAACAGGCAAAACTCTCCATACAGTATTGCCACTCAGTGCAAGCCAGAGTAATCAATGAATGCCAGAAGGCTTATGCATAAAATCTCCATCTAGTGCCAGAAGGCTTGTGCATAAAATCCCCATCTAGTGCCTATTCATCCAATATCCCCAGACTATTCTGGCTTGTGGCCTTCGTCAGTGAGGAGCCTTGGATCTGAGAGCACTGCACCTAGATCTTAGGATCTAATGCAACTCTCCAGCAGACACCTTTTATCTCTACTTAACTACAAAACTGTGAGTCTTAAATTAAAAACACAATAATATTTTCAATCCAAGCTTATTAG
Organism: Epiperipatus broadwayi; assembly: GCA_028023455.1. Lineage (NCBI taxonomy): Eukaryota > Metazoa > Onychophora > Udeonychophora > Euonychophora > Peripatidae > Epiperipatus > Epiperipatus broadwayi. The sequence continues at coordinate 2,612,237 of JAQFVV010006249.1, read as the reverse complement.
CTTATATAGTCATATAGGTCTGAATTCAGTTCAGTATCTATATTGTATGGAGAGGTTTGCCTGTTTTAATAACAGTTATAAGCAAGCCTAAGAAATGGTGATTATGTGATGTTTATAAGCTGAAAGTTACCAGTTTAATTTAAATTTAATTCGTCAATTGTGTTCACACTGTGCTTCAACGTATTCAATCTTAAATTTCAAGGAATGTCGCTAAATACTATTAACATCAATCTTATATATAAAATATTTTAGTAATTGTTTGAATTGTTTGCAAATTTAAAAAAAAAAAAAATTATTGGGAATACATATACATGCAAAATTTCAACTAGGGGTGGAAAATTGGGAAATGGATGGAAATTAAGATGCAAGATTTTGTCTAGATAGAAAGATTAAAACGGTAATTTAAATAAACGCATATTGAAACTCAAATATATGTAAATAACTATGGCTGTCACAGTGTAGAATGACATCATTAAAATCTGTTCTTATCATTATGCATTTTTCATCTATTAAGGTCAGAATTTAATTCTAACCAATTGCAAGTATCGGCATTTCAATCAGTGCATATTGAACAATTTAGATAACGCAGTTAACGAAGCTTAAGACAATCATGTCATAAATATGAAATTATTAAATTTCAAATTTTCATTATATAACACTAAAAGATTATATATTTCTATTTTTTACTTATACCAATATTTTATCACATGTATTAACTCTCAACTTCTTTTTAAACATTGCGTACAAATAACTGATATTAAATCAAGTGTACAATCTCTGCACTCTAAATTGCTGTGTAGTATATATATATCCTTTGCGCATGAAGCATTTAATAGTAACAATGTGCAATTTTTTCATTTAGCTCTTTGGAAAATGTTGAGCAATCATAATGTTGACATTTTTAAATAAAATTTAAACATTACGAAAATACAATTTATTCACCGTGCTTTAAGCACTTGATAGCAAAAATTTTTTATTGTACATATATGCATATACAATCTACATTTTGACTGTACTGCGATCTTCTTCAAATTAAAGTAAAAGTGACTCCAAAGAAGCATGCAGGACATTCAAAACATAGATTGTGTATGCATATATGTGCAATAAAAGGTTTTTGCTAAAAAGTGTTTAAAGTACAGTGAATAAATTGCATTTATGTAAGATAATATAGCAAAGTAAAGGAAGTGGGAAAATTTGGTAATGTTATGAAAATAGTGTGTATAATAGATAGTTTATTGGATTTAATTTAACAATATAATTTTAATTAATAAGTTTAACTGATTATTATTTTTGTGTTTTGATCTTTTAATGGCTTTAAATCTTAATAATAGTCATTGTAGTAGTAATAATAATTGTTGTTGTTTAGTATATGGATTTTTTTACCAGCTTAATTAATAAAATGTCAAAAACACCAGAACATATTGCAAGCAGAAGATATAATCACTAGTGGATTTATTAAGTCCCCCAGTTCTGCTAAAGTAGCCATTGATTTAACATTCATTTACTATGTGGTTTATAATATGTCTTTGTCCACGTTTACAGAGGTCATTGACCCTGGGTTGTTCTGACTGGTGATGAAACTCCATTATCAATGTGTGTTAAAACTACAATGTCATAATATTTTCACTATATCCGTGATGCGACCTGGAAACAAATGTTATGGATATAAAGGTATTATAATATAAATGTGGTATTATCTAAATCAGGACTTTCAACAAATAAGACAATTTTTTTTTTTTTATTACTAATAAAACTTATACAGATACTTGTAATATAAGAAAAAGCATTTTTAACATTAAAGAAACGATATATTTTAACACCATAGTTTACAAAGAAAATTTAGAATTACATTTCATAATCAAATTAAAAATAAGTGAATTTTCCGACATAAAGTATATGAAAATTGTGGATAAAGACATTTTCATGCGGTTCCCAATTATCAAATCAACAACAACATTTGGCTTTATTATTGGATATGGAAAAAGAAATTTGTTTTGAACATCGTAAAAATTCCATTTTTTAATGCCATAATTCCTTTATAATAGATTCTTTGTTAAATATCCAAAAGAGAAATCTTGATTTGAGATGACTTCTTGAAACTATTATGTCTTAAGTTATAGGAAGTGTCATCTAGTTAACAGCTTTCTATACATTGTTTTAGGAAGTAACTTCTCTATATCTGGCAGAGGAATATGCAAATGAGCAAGAAGTTAATACAAAGGAGTAGACTTTAGTATACCATAATATTTCTCATGGCAATATTTAATTGACGACCCCACAAATTTGGTGTGAGAATTTTGTTCCAAACAGGGCACTGTATTTACCAGAACATGCTAGTACCACGGACTACACATACAATTATGATGAGCTCAGAAGAAATGGGTCAGAACCATTTTGAAAGATTGTCATTCTATACATAGCATTGGAAAAAGGAAGCTTCTTATCACACAGTTACCAGTCGCACTTAGCATGCTTATTAAAAAGTTTTTGTGCATGATATTGGCAGAAAGAGTTCTTGATGCTGTTTTTTAAGTCAAATATATATTGCCATATATGTGAATTATGGAGGTGTGTGTGTCTGTATATGCATGTCGATTGCAATTTGATCAATAAGCCATTTTCAGGACATTAAGTGAAGTGAGATTGGGAATGTGAAAATTTATAACTAAAAAATAAACAAGAACGGCTATAACGGAAGAGATATTAAATGATCTGAACTCTGGAGTAAAAAAAGTAACCTTTTAAATAACTCACTATAGAGAAAAGACCTTTTCTGTATCACTATAGAGGGACAATGAAGAAAAGGGAATTATTCATTAGGCTTACTAATTTTCAGGTAGTGAAAATTATGATTACTCATGACTAAGTGAAAAGAACAATTAAACATTACTATGTTAATTAATTCACTAAATATCAGCCTTTTACAGCTACTGTACATGTGCTTTAATGAGTGTTAAATAATAAATGAATACTTTTCAGTGCCCATACAAGATATAGCATTTAAGAAAGAATGCTATATCTTGTATGGGCACTGAAAAGTATTCATTTATTATTTAACACTCATTAAAGCACATGTACAGTAGCTGTAAAAGGCTGATATTTAGTGAATTACAATTATAAACATCGCGCTATAAAAAATAGATGCTTGTTTACATATGAGTTTCTTTGAAAGTGACGTTTAAGTAAATTCTCAGTAATTTCGTTGATGTCATTAAGTCAGGCAACGCGAACCGTAATTTAAAGTGAATGACCTATCTTCACGCTTTATTTGCCAGTACTTAAGATTTGCCCATATATAAACATTTGGGTTCGGAAAGAATAAGTGGATTCATTCTGTGGATTCATTTTATTCTTTCTTAAATGCTATATCTTGTATGGGCACTGAAAAGTATTCATTTATTATTTAACACTCATTAAAGCACATGTACAGTAGCTGTAAAAGGCTGATATTTAGTGAATTACAATTATAAACATCGCGCTATAAAAAATAGATGCTTGTTTACATATGTTAATTAATATATATTTAATGAATAAATTATAATCAACTGATCATAATTGTAATTATTTTTAATTTCAAGTACTAAGAATAACAAAAACCTGTAATTAACTCTAATTTACTCTTACTATTGATCAAATTCAGATAACTAACAATATGTATATGTTATTAAAACAGGCATAACTCTCTATACATATTGCCATTCAGTGCAAACCAGTGTAATCAATGGATGCCAGAAGGCTTGTGCATAAAATCCCCATCTAGTGCCTGCTCATCCAATATCCCCAGACTAGTTTCTGGCTTGTGGCCTTCCTCACTGAGGAGCGTTGGATCTGAGAGCACTGCACCTAGATCTTAGGATCTAATGCAACCCTCCAGCAGCCACCTTTTATCTTCACTTAACACAAAACCATGAGACAAATTGAAAATGCCATAATATTTTCAATCCAAGCTCATTAGCCTATATAGTCATATAGGTCTGAACTCAGTTCGGTATCTATACTTTTTGGTGTCTTGGGTTCTTTAATAATTATAGCTACCACACATCATATGCAATTTTCTATGCTTGCTCATAACTGTTATTAAAACAGGCTAAACTCTATATGCATTGTCATCAAAGACATTAAAATGTATAGCTACTGAACTGAATTTAGACTTATATGACCATATAGGCTAATGAGCTTGGATTGAAAATATTATGGTATTTTCAATAAGTCTCGTGGTTTTGTAGTTAAGTAGAGATAAAAGGTGGCTGCTGGAGTATTGCATTATCCTTAGATCTAGGTGCAATCCCCTCAGATTCAAGGCTTCTCAGTAATGAAGGCCACAAGCCAGAAACTAATCTGGGGATATTGGACAAGTAGGCACTAGATGGGGATTTTATGGACAAGCCTTCTGTTATCCATTGTTTACTTTGGCTTGCACTGAGTCGCAATACGTATAGAGAGATTTGCCTGTTTTAATAACAGTTATGAGCAAGTATAGGAAATTTGTGATCGTATGATGTTTATTTATGTATATGCATAAATATTATTAATTATCTGAAATTTGATCAATAGTAAAGACTAACTACAGGCTCTTTTATGAAAACTTGAGTCTGTGGATATAATTTTAAATTGCCTAGATTTAGGTCATTTTGTTTTGCTCTTTCATTGTTATATCATAATTTATTAAATTGAATATTAAATGTCACAACTCCAAATAATGCCAGATAGCTTTCCAAGAAAGTTATTATTAGAAATTAATTTTAATCTAACCTAAGCTAAATGAGAAAAATAAGTTATAAAGTAAAAAATAATTAATCTAATATTGAAAAAAATATAATATTAACAGGAAGAGGAGAACTGTTTAAATAATTAGTAAATGCAAAAACAAGTACACCATTAAACTAGATCCTATAATAAAGCCAATAGTCACCAATTGAGATTTACCAATTTGGTGCAGTTTTTAAAACCATATCTTTGTCCAATAGTGGCCTTAATTTGTTAACCTTTTTAGCTAAAGGTTAGGAATCTATAGATATTATAGAATTGAAATCTCAAAAATATATAGAAATTGATCTGATATCAGATCTATACAGTTATACCAGTGAATTGGCCTGGGTTTGAAACTTAGCCTATTTTTTAAAATTTCATGATCGGTGTCAAGGAATAAAAGGGGAAGCTAAATACGTAGTTTTGAATCCCAGTTATCATTGATATAGTAAGTTAGAAATCAGTCTGAAAGGAATAGTAAAAAATTACTAGAATTAAGTAATTAAAAATTAAGCTAAGTAAAATAAAAATAGCTAGAACCAAATTAAGTGTAATTAAAAGTTAGCTGAGTAAAAGGCAATTAAAAGCAAAGCTAAGTCACCTGGAAAATTATCTAATTTAATGTAATGGAAAAATAAGAAAGCATTTATGGCCTGAGGGAGTGTTGCAGTCTACATTAAAATAAGGAATGCAGATTTTATTTTTTAGAAGATAGATCAAGCTGATTAAACTCACTTCATCATTTTAAAATATTTTCTTTGAAGAATAAAATATTGCGGAAAGAGGAAATGATATATAAACGTTTATAACAAAGTATTTGCTACCTTCTTCTGCATCATTGGCACCTTTTGAAGAATTGCTGTATGAAGCAGCAGAAAAAATCGAGAGATCTAGTTTCCCATGGACTCGGCTCCCATTGCAAAAGAAGCTGATTAGGGAACTAATCAGGTCATCTTGATCTTTACTATTATTTATATAAGCCTCAAGAGCCACTAGACTGTACATAAATTTACAATAAAGTTAGTATAAATTAGAATATTAGCATATATATATTATAAGGGTCTTGAACTCAGACTTTCAAACTCCCCATAGCTATCCAATCCATCTTATACCACTGATACCCATGACTACATAGATGTGGAAAAGGTCAATGATCTCTTGTAAACATATTTCATGATGAACCATCACTCATCAGTTGTTCCAGATCACCATCTCCCACACATATATACAATCACTGCCCGGTTTATATTAAGATAGCAAATCTTGGAACTTTAATGGACAAACTTCATTTATGTGTATCACTTGTATAAGATGGATTAGATAGCTATTAGGAGTTTGAAACCTAAGTTCAAGACCCTTATAAGTTTAATATAGACAATATTTATGTATTTAAATAATATATATATATGCATATCTATTTGCAACTAAAAGATCTGAGTTATAATATCAATTCGAATGCTAATCTTCTATATATATATGCCTATCTATATGCAATTTAGAGATCTTTATTAAAATAGGAATTAGAAGACAAGCCTATATCTATTAAATGACTGTTGCTGAAATAGCATACAGCATGATATTTGTTAGCATCTATATATTCTCAAGTAGATTGTGAACTGTGTACAGCAATAATACTAATTTATAGTGAATGTAGGTTAAAGAATTTGTAATGTTTTGAACTCTGGTTAAGTATGGTGCCGCAAGCTATTATATCGCCAAATAAAATGAATATTCTACAGAATAAAAGACTTCTGTAAAGAAAGAAAGAAACTGAATTATTATAAGTTAAGTATTTCAAGTTTTAATTCACTTATTTAGAACAGGACTTGGTAAACATTGATTTAAAGGAGGGGGTATATGCAAATCAGTAATTTACATATTTTTATAGTAAAAGGGACACAGAATATTGATAATTTGATAATAAATGTAAAGGAACAAAAATAAAGTCTAGATTAATTTGCAAAAGTCAGCAATAAATTTTCTCTTCACCAAAGGAAATTAGGTTTTTTTTTTTTCCTATGGAAAAATGGAAAAACATTCTATGTAATTAAAAATTCTGTACAAATAACAATATAATTATAGCATTTGTTAATGTTTTAAGTTTGGAATATATCTTGAGGCAAATTATTTAATAAATGCTTAAATTGGATTAATCAAAAGCTAATTAAATACATTCAGTGAAAAAAATACATAACTAGTTAAGTGTAATTAGTGTTTTTTAGTAAACCCATTTGTTGAATTAAAATATTTAATTAATGTGATCACAAAAGAATTATAGGAATAATGACTGGGGTATGATGGGCAGGCATGCCTTTTTTAGGTGGTATCCTATAAATAAAGAAAAGTTAAAAGACCAACTCTGAGAAGCAGAAGAGGAGAGAAGGATCCATGTACAGAATAATTAATCCGTGGAAAAATTTGGATGTAACCACTATTTTTGTCCAGTGCACCCTAACCTTGCCAGTATTTTCATCAAGAATAGGCAAATGCAAAACCACTTCAATACTGATGAGTATAGAGAGATTTAACAAAATATTTCACCATATATAGCAATCGTGATGAGATTTTATACAATGGAAGGTTTCAACATGATAGGCTAGAATCCATTTATGAACTTTTCAGCTTACCAGAATAAAAGAAACATGGCATAAAAAGTCACCTGAGAATATGTCTTTGTTGCCTACTGATCTAATTATATATATGGAAAAGAAGAGGGTATGAAGGAAAATTAAATGATGCATAGAAGAATTGAACTTATACTTAGTCCTAACCCTTTAATACTAAGTTTACGATATTGCCATAGTATGAACAATACCTCAGCAAAATGACTACCTTTGGAGTTTATAATTGGTTATTGGAAAGATCCGTCTATCAGCCATGACAGCTTCCTGTAGAAAGTAGATATTGCTGCTGGTATAAAAGATTTCCGAGACTCTTCACTGATATATAAAGTGAATAAATAATTAATCTCTTTATTTAGGGTTTGTAATACAAATTTGAAAATTTACAATTAATCTCTTTATTTAGGGTTTGTAATACAAAATTGGAAAATTTATAATTTACTTCACATAAATCTCAATAAAGTAAAAATTTCTCGATTGTTTTGCTTTAAAACCAGATTCTTCCAGTCTCTGGAACTTAACTCCAAATTCATGTAAATCAAATTTATTATGTAAGTCAATATTAACCATTAATTATAGTGTTAAATATTTTGAAGTATGTTTTAACAAAGGAAAATAAACTTTACAAGAACTTAGTACTATGTTGATTTCTGTATTTATTTATTTTTTTAATTTTTGATACTTTATGTATATCAGGAAGTGTTTTTTATAAGCCAGATTTACTTCAGAACTCCTTATATATGGAATTTAACCATATGATGTTTTAAATGAATATAATTTTTTTTAATGACATTTAATAATGTATGAAATTATAAATATCTAATAAATGGATTTATGCCGTATTACAGACATCCACAGGGTAAAGTTAAAACTATCTAAAGAACCTTAATATTAAGTTGCAAGATCAAAAGGGCAACATAAAAAGATTGTCCATATATTGACAAAAAAAATTCTTAATACAAATACTGAACCCATTAACCCAAAATTCTTGGTTTGGAGTAAAAAAAAAAATATGTGAGAAATTTGACATTGATTAAGAGTCAATCACATTTCAATAAACATATATTAGTTTCTTTATTTATTTGCTTTAATAATGATTTATAGTTTACGTTTGACAAAGATACTTAACATTGAAAGCCTAATTAAGCAGCTTTAAATATAACACCGTATTAATCATTACGTATCTATAGACTCATATAAAATTAATTTTATAAATGAGTAGGATTTAGTTATTATCTTTAAAATATTATGTATTTAATAATGTTTTACATTAAAAAAAAAAAAAAACACTTACATTTATTATTTCTGTAGTGTAATTTTCATTATACCACTACAGAAATATTATTCATTATTGGATATTTTTTACTCTAATGAATGACTAATAAAAATTATTAATATACTTGTACATTTCAATTGTTTTGCATTATCGTGTGAAAGTCTGTGCTCATATACCCTATATATGTAGATACAGGTATATAATAAGGTGTTTTTCAGTTATTACATAGTAGAGATGTCGGCCCATTCCTTGTACTGTATATGTATTAAATGCATTATGTCTTGTACATGAGAGATCAGATTGACCGTATGCCAACATGGGTGTGACAAGAATCTCAGCCTCAGGGTGGCCTTTGAGCATTCCATCATCAGATTTTCAATTGGATGGACGGTTGAAAAGTTGGAGGGTGGAGTGGATTGAAGCCTGTACATTAAAGTATGAAGATTGGCTATCTTAATATATTTCTGAGCACTTATAGCATATATGTGTAGAGATGGTAATCTGGACCAACTGATGATTGCTGGTTTAGCATGAATTACGTGTATTGGTTATTATTTATCTTTTCGACATATATGTGTTCAAGTGTATCAGTGTTATGAGATAGAGTGGAGAGTGATGGGTCATGTGAAAGTCTATGCTCATACACCCTATATATGTTTTTTTATTATAGTAAATAATATTCAGCTAAATAAAATTGTTCCATGGTTGTTATATCTAAATCTAAATAATGCACCTCTTTCTTGCATTTTTCATAATGCCTTTTATTAAAATGGTCAACAGCTTCAACCAAGTAGCAGCCTTCTTCACATGACTTACAGTCAACATGGATATGTTGACAATATTGCCAACACGAGCTTTGAACATGCCATCATCAAATTTTTAATACTACAGATAGCTGAAGAGTTGGAGAGTGGAGAAGAGTGAAGCCTGTCTATTAAAGTTTGAAGATTTTCTATTTTAATATAAACTGAGCACTGATTATATATATGTATGGGAGATGATGATGTGGACCAACTGATGTTTGCCGGTTCAGTACAAAATATGTTTATTGGAGATCACAATATATGTGGTCATGTGTATTAGTTGTATAAGATAGAGTGGACTATTGAAACGAGCTTGAAAGTCTGAGTTCAAATCCCCTATAATTAAATCTAGTATAAGTATATATACTATACTTGTATTTAAATATTATAGATTCAGCCTGTATTCTGCCCATCCCTCTTCTGTGTATTTTAATAGTCTTAAGGTTCTACATATTAGGAGGCAGATTCACTTACGGTCAACATGGGTATGCTAACAAAATTGACAAACAAGAGCTTTGAACATGCCATCATCAGAATTTCAATGATATGAATGGCTGAAGAGTTGGAGGGTGGAGAAGAATTGAAACCTGACCATTAAAGTTTGAAGATTTGCCGTTTTAATATCAACTGAGCACTGATTATACGTGTGGGGGGGGGACGATGTACCAGACCAACTGATGAGTGCTGATTTAGCATGAAATATGTATATTGGAGATAATTTTTCTTTTGCACATGTATGTGGTCATGTGTATCGGTTATATAAAATGGAGTGGCTAGCTGAAGGGAGCTTGAAAATCTGGATTCAAATCCCTTTTAATTACATCTCACTTAGGGATACATACCATATTTGTATTTAAATATTACATTATTTCTTCTTTATTTATATAAATACAATGTATATATTGATTTTAATGTTTTTAGACGTAGATCTACCCATCATATTTTTCTTTTAGTATATTTTATTTTTATTATTTATATATATAATTTTTAATCTATTTAATATGTATACATATAGTATAAAAGGCACATTGGTTCTAAATATGTAGTCCTTCTGCATTATAAATTGTTTTGCTTTCAGGGAGGAGTGAAAGAGAAAAAATACACTATTTTGAAATGCAGATCGTAATGACTAAGATTGTAATCTAAATATTTACTTATCTATGAATATATGTGCATGTATTATATATGAATTCAGTACCTAGTTTAGAAATATAAATTAAAAATTGTCATTTGGTCAGCTTAGTAATTTTTTTCCTATCACAAACAAAAGTATGTGTGTGTGTGTGTGTGTGTAATAAATGACAATTAATAAGAATTATCGTTGGAGAAGAAATTTACTTGTATTTGTGTTAATAATTATCTAAGAATTTTCACAAATAGAAAATGATAATAAACGTAATGGTTGTAATAAAATGTTGGATAATAAATTAAAATACTTGCAAATATTACATATTAGGGTACAAAGGCAAAACTCTCCATCCAGTAGTGCCACCCAGTGCCAACCAGAGTAATCAATGGATGACAGAGGCTTGTGCATAAAATCCCCATCTAGTGCCTACTCATCCAATATCCCCAGACTAGTTTCTGGCTTGTGGCCTTCATCAGTGAGGAGCTTTGGATCTGAGAGCACTGCACCTAGATCTTAGGATGTAATGCAACCCTCCAGCAGCCACCTTTTAACTCTACTTAACTACAAGACTATGAGAATAAAATTGAAAACACAATAATATTTTCAATCTAAGCTCAATAGCTTATATAGTCATATGGATCTGAACTCAGTTCTGTACCCATACATTTTGGTGTCTTTGTCTCTTTAACAACCATAGCCACCACTATCCTATTAGACAGGATTGGTGTTAACCATTAAGGGTCACATGATCACCATTTCTTATGCTAGCACATCTGTTATTAACAAAGGCAAAACTCTCCATACAGGAGTGCCAACCAGAGTAATCAATTTTATTCTCATAGTTTTGTAGTTAAGTAGAGATAAAAAGTGGCTGCTGGAGGATTGCATTAGATCCTAAGATCTAGGTGCAGTGCTTTCAGATCCAAAGCTCCTCACTGATGAAGGCCACAAGCCAGAAACTAGTCTGGGGATATTAGATGAGTAGGCACTAGATGGGGATTTTATGCACAAGCCTCTGGCATCCATTGATTACTCTGGGGGGGGGGGCACTATTGTATGGAGAGTTTTGCCTTTGTTAATAACAGATGCGCTAGCATAAGAAATGGTGACCATGTGATACATATTAGGATAGCTATTAATGTCATTGCAAATGCGAATGTTAATCTTTTAATTAAAAGTATTAAAGTTTATTGTTTTAAAAATAAATAAAAAAATGTTTTAATTAAGATAAGAAAAGTTATAAAATAATAATGAAAAAATAAAACTTGTATCTTAACTAAAGAATTTATTTTCTTTAAAAAACCTCTAAAAACTTAAAAAGGAAAAACATTGTAATCGGAGGTGGGTGGATAAAAGCGTATTTCATAAAGTGGTGGGAAGTTATAAGAGGAGACTAAGAAAAGAAGTTGCATTTAAAAAACATACTAGAAAATAAGAATTGAAGAATGTGCTAAAAGAAAGAGGAGTGTGACTATTGGAATAATTAATATGTGAACTGATGATTTAATAGACTTAAGGTGGCAGGGTCTGTAAAATTAATTAGTTAAAATAAAGTATAAAACTGTAGTGTTACTCTATATCAAACACAATCCCAACAATGGTTTGTGGTGTTTGGAAAGCTATTTAGCTAAATTATGCCATTATTTTCATAGAATGCATATCATGAAAATTAAGCACATGGCCAGCTTGCTAAAGATATATCCAACTTTAAACTTGGAACCATATAGAGCTTTTCATTGTCTATAGATTGCTGCCTGAGAAGAGCCATGCCTAAGAGAATGAAGTAATATATTGGATTTTAAAGCTACTACCAATTTGATGAATATGTTTTGATTGTTATCCATTAGAACTTGAATCTTCTTTTTAATCACTAAGACAGTGAAAGTCATATCCCATGAGAATTATAACAGAAAACAAGAATAATTCTTAGATTAAAAAAATAAACTATTTAAAGTTAAAGACAATCATTAAAAGAAACCTTTTGGAAAACAAAAAGAAAAACCAGTATAATCATACTATTATAAGCTAAAGTGCATAGAAGAAGACCTTATTAGTTGAATATAGTTTTTTAGATGTCTATTAATATAGTATTTAAATTATGTTGAATAAATTAATAATTATACAAGTTGATTAACTTATTACAAGGGCATGCATTATTAAATATTATAGTTAGATGATCATATTTGCTTATTATTGATATAATAATTATATGCAATATTTTCGTATATATTTTATTTGTAAATAATGTCAGGACTATATGTCTTTAAGCCAATAAACATCACATGACTACCTCCTCTTATGCTTGTGTATAACTATTGTTAAAACAGGCAAAACTCATTATATATATAGCCACACACAACAAGCTAGAGTAATCAATGGATACCAGAAGGCTTGTGCATAAAATCCCCATCTAGTGCCTACTCATCCAATATCCCCAGACTAGTTTCTGGCTTATGGCATCCATTGATTACTCTAGCTTGTTGTGTGTGGCAATATATATAGTGAGTTTTGCCTGTTTTAACTATATGTCTTTATTAGTGTATATATTTTTGGAGAAGCAAGTTCACAATTCAGTCTTTAGTTGGCATGTTGATGAAGAATTCTGGAAGTGATTGGATAATAGTTCATCCAGAATATTCTTTCCATAGGAAAGTGGCATTCACATAACTATAATTAAGCTGCAAAACACACTGTCATATTTAATCTCATAAACTCATGATCTAAACATGAGAGAATCCTAACATTTTTGTGGTCAATAGTTAAATTATGTTGCTTCATACTACATATGTTAATTCAGAGACAGCTGCAAGCAGCTAGAAGAGAGACCCAGTCATCTTTTCACTGGATACACTGTTTATTATTTTCTCATTCCCTTACATTACACTTATTTAATTTAATCTTTTTCAAAGCTAATAATATAAATGGTTTTTAAAGTAAAATGTAAAAAAAAAAAAATCTACAATGTCTGTACAAAATGTAATAATTTTAAATTATTAATTTTTTAATAGAGAAAAACTTTTGAAAATGTAGCTACCAAACCTATCTCTTAAATCATTATTTCCACAAATCTACTTCTAATGTTTACTTTATCTTATCTATAATGTTTTTATAAATATATTTTTAATATTATAAAGAATTTAAATACAAGAGATATGGTTTAAAGATAAGATAAAAGTAATCTACATAAGTAAGTTTCTAAAAATATATTAAAAGCTGTCATATCTCACCTGCCTTCAAATAATGGACTAGTCCGGATTCCATTTTATCTTGATCGGATTGAGCATTCATCATCAGTGACTAGGGGTGATGTATAGATAACAAAGTTGAATTATGTAAATAAGTTTGTAAATAATAATAATAATAATTAAATCAGCGCTTTTGTAAAAAATAATAAACAGTTTAATTTTTGTTTATTAAATACTTAAAACTCATAAAAATGATCCAAATACAGTGTGTTGTGTATTAGCTATTAATCTAGCACAATAAAAAATGAAGGACAGAAGCATTAATTTATACAATTGGAATTGATAGAATATTTATATTGCATTATAGTCTCATTATAGTCTCTCAGTTTAATTTCAAATACTGTTTGCGCTTTATAAATTAAATATTATTTACATACGTTACTGCAAGTTATAACATCTAAAACTTACTGCATAGTAAATCGTTGGATTTCATGCTGTATGTTTGTAATTTAAACTCAGTGAATTAAATGTGAATATGTTTGAAGATTCACGCTTCCAAATCTAAGTACTTCAGACTGGCTTGGATATATAGAAAGACAAATAAAGAGGAGGGTGGACGCCCTCTTCTTGTTAAATTGTCTTGTGTTTACGATTTGATCACCATTAGTAACACCTGATTGGCTAATAAGCGCGAGAGGTTTGCAGTCTCTCAGTTTAATTTCAAATACTGTTTGCGCTTTATAAATTAAATATTATTATTTAAGTAATACTTTGGGTGCAATTTGAAAATTATAATTGCAGCTTGTATTGTTGTAATTGACTATGCATTCAGAACAGGTTATATTTCCTGTTTAAGGAGGTTTATTTAAACTTCTTTGTATAAATAATATCAGTCTCTGTAGTCAAGTTGCAATCTGTAATGATTATATAAATATATTGGATCATAAATAAAGATGGGATTCCACCCTTATTGGTAAAAGGAGGTTGCCTTGACAATAGTTTGAGATTGTTATTGATATTGGGATTGTCTAAATGTTGATTGGTTTTAATGATTATATATTTATATACATGTGGCAGTTAGGTACATGTTATTATAATACACTACACTACAGATGAAAACAATTAGTATAATAATCATTATTTACAATTAGAGCCATAAGGTATACAAAAATTATAATGTAGACCAGGGTGGCCTCTTTAATATCTAAATCCCTTTTCTTCACCTTCAGCAGGAATTCTACTGGGTAATTACTACAGGGTTGAAGTCCAGTCAGCTTCCAGATACATGTTGATGTCAAAAAGATGGTGATTGTGTGATGTTTAGTGGTTTAGCTAACAAGTATTTATAGGGCATCTTCGTAACTAGTCTTAAAAAGCGTCCCTTAGTGTTTTACAGTTTTAGGAAGACGGGACGACTGTCCCTTTACCTTTACGTCTGTTATTCAAGGTAAGTCAACTTTTTAATCATTTTATATGATGGAAAGTGATAATATAACCGATAAAACTAAAAATAAAGTAAGCCCCGATCTCAGCACTCAACCCAACAGTGCGGTCATCGGCCGTAAATTGTATAGCCTTAGATCTAATCTAAATGCATCTAAACCACCCGTTACAACAAATAAAAACCCACAAATGAGTAAATCAAAAGAAAATTCCATTGCAAATATCAACAAAAGTTTAGAAAATATTCAACTTACCCCTAATACAAACAATAGAATAAATATCTCGTCAAGCGAAACTATTGATACAAGCGAAAACCAATCATTACCTCTCCGAAGCCTTTACTCAACCACAGAAGATTATAATGAGCAATTTCCTTTGCCCAACAATTCAATTAAAACTATATCCGGAAATAAACAAAATTACCAACAAAATGATACCGACGAAATTTTTAAAGTAAAACATTTTCCACCACATGTCGACAAAACCAGTACTGTGTCAGTACCGTTTGTCAACAGTAAATTTAAAAATAAAAAAGAAGAAATAAATTATAAAACTGATAAATTTCATTATAAAACAATCAAAGATTTTAGCTCAGAACAATCCATTGCTACATCAGCTAACGTGCAAGCTAAACCAATTATCTCAATATCAATATTGGAAAATCCCACTACGTACGCAAATATCGTAAGGTCAAAAAATTCTGAGAGCATCTCTGAAAATATTAAGGCCGATAATCTCAATGAATTATATTTGAATCTCACAGAATTAGACATAGAAAAAGAATCAAACACGCAGGAAAATGTCTCTTTTAATATAAACAATATTAACGATGATATGTTCCTTAGAAATAAACAATGAGTTCAACAAAACGATACCCAACTCTCTATATAAATCGTTTGCAAACTATTACAGCGATAAGTCTTTAATCTTAGCCATAACAAATCATCAATGTGCTTTATATAAATTCCCTGTAGAACAACTCTACAGTCTAATCAATCAAAAGCAATTAGGCAGAGGCATTCACATGATCCTTAATCATCCCAATGACCGCTATGTGATCGTAGAGTTTAAAACGTGGGCAGACCGAATGAATTTTAAAAATAACTACAAATCTTTAGGAAATTATATACTATGCTCCATAGATATGAACCGTCCAGTTACACTATCTGGCAGAATCCAAAACTGCCTTGCCCACTTAAATGAACAAGAAATACAAGACATCCTTATTAATTATGGTTCAGTTAGCAAATTTAAACACCTATTAAATCCTCACTTAGAAGATCAAATCCTGTCCAATACAGTTACCTTCACACTTACATTAAAGGAAAACATTATACCCACTGACATACCCACTATTATTACAGCAAGAGGCTCTCCTATGGTTTTGACATTCAGAGGAGTACAACCACAATGTTTCTTCTGCCTTCAAAGAACACACCTCATTAAAGACTGTGCAGCAAGAATATGCACACACTGTGGTATTAAAATGAATAAATTTCACAAAATGTCCTGGTAGACCTATTAACAAGTCCTTAAATAGACAATCATCACATAGGACTAATTCAAACAGCAACCTCACAAACCCAGATATTCAGATTCAAATAAATCCTCCAACAAAACCTTCCACATCCAAAACTATATTTCAAAATGAAAATATTCAAGAAAGAACAAACGTCAACCTTTACACTAATAGTAGTAAATCAGAGAACCAAACAACAACAAATACTGCTCCTAAACCAATCACGCAAACTAATAATACTCAAGATCAAACATTCGAAACAACTTATACTAATCCCCAAGAAATAATATTAGGTCAAACTCTTTCTACAAAAGAAGATAATATGACCAAACCATCTAAAGAGAACAAGATAAACCCAGGCGATGAAGAAAATACACTCAAAAAATGTCAAAACAATTCTTCCAATATAACTCCTAATCAGCTTAAAACAACTGATAACAACCCTAAACAGAGTGAACCACAAACTATCTGCAATTCTTCAACTCCTGCAAGAATTAACGTACCAGACGAAAAGACCCATCAAACACCCAACCCGAAAGTCAGCATGATCGAAGATTCACAACTGTTACAGCAAACAGAGAATGTCTCAAGTCTAAAATTCGAACAAAAATCTTATGACAATAAAATAACACTACTATCAAAAGAACAGGAAAAGGAAAACAACACTAATCAACTTCAAAATCCTCAAAAAATTGACACAACAAATACCCAAAATACAATTAAGAAAATTAAAAGAAAATCAATTCACTCAGATAAATCAAGCTCTGATGATGACAGCTCCCACCCGGTACTTTACTCACCACCCCCTCTAACAAACAAATCTCCGATAAATCCAACTCAAAGCTTCACAAATCCATAGAAAAAAAGAGGAAAACCATGGATCTTACAACCTTAGATACCATTGATTCTCCCGATGAATCTCAGACAGATTACTCTACTCCATCAGACACCGAAGACTTCATGGATGCGATTCCTCAACCAACAAATATATCACCAAGCCATCTACAAGTTCAATCACAAGTCTCTGACTGCCTAACAACATCAGACCTCATTAATATAGAGATGTCCCACATTCACTTGGATCACTTTGCTGAGGACGGTTTGGATTAATCTATCATGTTCTGCAAAATAGCTGGCATAAACATTCGCGGCATCAACTCAATCGATAGAGTTCTTGCTATTAAAAACTGGCTCTCACTCTGCTCCCCACATATACTTCTTATGGGCGAAACCAAACATCACTATAAGACTGACCATAAAATAATATCTCTTCTCTCCTCTCTCGGATTTACTAGATTTTCCATCGGCCATTCAGCTTCAGGTGGAGTCGGTATTCTTCTTAGCAAATCAGCACCACCAAAAAGTTTCAACATTCTATTCCTAGATGCCAATATTATTATTATAGAAATAGATTATTGGGGTTATCCGATCATCATAGCTTATATTTATACAGCCAAAGACACCTCTCAATATCTAAAAATAGTTCATATCCTAAATGCCATCAACGCTAGCAGAGCCTCCCCTACCATTCTTCTCGGAGACTTTAACACCACCTACAATGACTTCAACAAGAGATTTTTGCATCTAATAAATCGCAGATTAATGTGTGGAGAGGGCTTCTTCCCACCCGAAGCCTACTCTTTCTATACTAAAACTAAAAAGTCCCTAATTGATCTGGTTTACTACACCCCAGACCTCCATTTCAACCTTGATGCAGCCTTAACCCCTGTTGCTTTCTCCGATCATATGGCTCTGATCTTACAACTCACGCCTATCTTAATCCCTACACCTATAGATGGACCTGGAAAAACCATGCGCATGATCACCCAATCAAACATGACCGAAGCGATAGTGTCTGAGTCATACATCTATTTCCAGAAAATAAACATCCTTTCCCTCCCTGCTGAGGAGGGCTGGTTTTCCTTCATCGGAATTCTTCAGTCCATATTAAATCACCACACCAGGAAAATCAAAGGACCAAATGGTCTTCTAAATGACCTAACAGACATTAATATACAACTTCAAGCATCACAGCAAAATTTCACAATCTACATGATGCTCTTATCTTATCTTCCTTAAAAACCTCTACAAAATCAAGCAAAAATCCCTTGCAGAATATATTTCCATCAGAAGAGCCAAATGCTTCTTAGCACAACAACACTGCTGGACGAGAGACTACCTCAGATGGGCACTGGGTTACAATAAAAAACAAATCACTCCCACATCCATTTATACTAATGGTACCAATCTCATTGGCTATCCAATGATGCAGCACATCAGCAAACAATTCTGCCAATTAATGCAAAAAGATGGAGCCCCTCCAGTAAACAGCTGGTTGGATGCTGGAGACCCCAGCGAACATGGCATCACAGAAATCCAAATTAAAAAGAAGATATCATCACTCCCCGACAGCATTCATCCTGGCCTTCACGGCATCCCAAATTTCCTTCTCAAACACCTCAGTCAATTCACTGTTCCAATTATTAAAAAAATGATAGATCACCTAGCTTCCGGCTACAGAAACATAGCAGATCTTTACCCTGTGGCACTTGTGCCTTTTATTAAAAAAGCAAAACCACTAAACGACATTAACAGTATCCGACCAATATCCATGACCCCACTGCTTATCAAGATTATAGAGTCAGTCATTAAGGACCAAATCCAACCTCAAATTCTTAGCAATATCTCGCCAAACCAATACGGAAAAAAGGGATCATCAACCTCGCATGCTATGTCCAATATAACTGCACTGTTCAATCATATCAGAGTACATCGTAAATCCAAACCTATTGCCGTCCAACTGGATGTTGCAGCAGCATTCGATTCAGTACAGATCAACACCCTTCTGGATATTCTGATGGAATACGACATTCCAGCTGCAATTGTTCAGATTATCAGCAATCTGCTCAACAACAGAGAGATTTTCTCTCTCTTGATGGCAAGATCACTCCAGGTTTCAAGCCATACAAGTCGATCCCTCAAGGATCTCCGCTCAGTGCCCTTTTCTTCACAGCATACATCAACCCTCTTCTGGTGGATATAGAAAAAAACCTCCCTGGAATATTCTTTCCTTCTCTCAATAAAGATTTCAATGTATTCGCATACATAGATGACATCATGGTTGTGCTTCCCACCATTAAATACCTTCCCCATCTCATGAACATCTTAAACAGAAATACAGTGAAACTTGGCCTACAAATAAATTTTAACAAATCTTCCATCTGGAAGATAATGTCTGGTAAACAAATCAACTCTTCCTTTTCTGCTAAACCACAAAGATACCTTGGCTTCCCAATCTTCAAACCTCCAACTGCAATGGCAAGAATGATTCAAGATGCAATCCTCCAATCAACTGAAGCCATCACCACTTCACTCTCTAGAGTATACCTTTCATTATATGGAAAGGTCAGCCTCCTCAACATGATCATAATGCCAAAAATCTCATATTATCTTCCATTCATTAAAATCACTAAACAGTTTCAAAATAAAATTAACCGATTATGCACCAAACTTCTCTGGAGAGGAAGGACTGTTGCCATTAGCTTGCGAGGTATCCAACGACCACGCAGGTTCAATGGACTGTCATTCCACTCAATACAGGCAATCATTTTACAAAAAACTCACAATATTCTACATAATCTGATCCTCTCCTATGTATACTCCAACATTATGAAAAAAATTACACCAACTGATCGTCCCCCGCCCTTTTCCAGTTCATGGATATCATTGCTAATAGATCATCTACAACTTTATAACCCGACGATGTCCTCTAACCTTAACCAAAAAATCACTTTGTGGGAAGCATACAATCTAATCAACTATAATCAACAACCCATTAAAACCAGCCTAAAAATAACCAACCAAAGACTCATTACACACTTCAAAAGATGGAGCCTTGAACCCAAATTCCTGGACTTCATCATTAAAATTAATCTTGATGCGCGTCCCACAAATTGGTTTCTTTATCACCGAAGAGGTTTTACTAGCATTGACCCTATATGTGGTTTATGTGCTCGTGAAGATGAAACCACAGACCATATTATACACCGCTGTCCAAGACTTAAAATACTGAAAGATATAATCATAATCAATTCTTACATAAGATCTGAAATGATTTTCTCACTTGAAAATGCCATTAATAGTGGAACTTTTTCAATAATAAGGCTCTCTATCTTTGTCCTTTATTCCATATGGATAGTGAGATGCAAAACTCTCATGGAATTACCCCCGCCACAAATCATACCATTGTTTTACCAGACTCTCAAAAAAATCAAGAAACGTGATCAGCTCCTTGCCTCCAGTAAAGTCTTTGACGACACCTGGTCTCTAACCGCTCTATCCTTTTCCTGATTGTCAACTCCCACCTACCCAGAATTCTAGAATAGACAATATTAAAAAGAAAATAGTCGTGTTATTAATAAAAAAAAAACAGCTAATAACATTCATCAAGTTCTCAGTTTCTCATATTCTACACAAACCCTTCATTATACCTAACCACATAAGTGTATAACAACTACTAACTAACATATTCTAGCCATATGTTAATCAGAACTTTTTATAATATTATTGTACAATTTATTCATTAACTTATCCATTATCAAAATGTAATCACTATTTATTACTAATAAAATTTTTTGTTGAAATGAAGTATTTATAGGGCACGCACTGCCCTTAGAGAAAACTACTCTTCCATTATTGGATTATTGGTTGTTTTATAATTGCTTGCTCAATTCGTTTCTCTTTATTTGTTTACTTGTCTTCTTTAACACTTTCTGTTTTGATGTATACGCACACAGCAGGAGCTATGACGTCAACTATCAAATATGCTGGTTCTACTATCTGCTACCTAAACAAATAGTTAACAGACATCGATCACATTTAAATTGGTTTACAACACATTCCATGTGATTAATCAATTTATTATCGCTTTGATATCATGTTTTTTTAATTTTGTCATTTTGTATTAATATATATATAACTACACTGCTCAAAGTACGGTATTTTTTTCCCCCAAACTTATAAATACCGTTATTAAAAAGATCTGACTGATGTTTTATTTCATTAAAGTTGAGGGAGAAGCTGTTAAATATCCTTGCTAATTTAAGCTAAAACGAACAAAAAAAATTCTTTCAGCTTTTTTAAAATTCTAAATAATATGCTTTGGATACACCATTATAGGGAATTTAGTTGTTGTTTTTTTAATTAGTCTGTTTATTCACTCATCTGATAAATAAAATATCTGATATATTGAAATATAAATACTGTAAGGTCTGCCCATCCCTCGTATATGTATGTAAATGGATTATGACCTGTACATGAGGGGTCAAAGTGACTTATGGTCAACATGGGTAGGATGAGAAGGTTGGCACCAATGAGGTTTTGAGCCTTCCATTATCAGATTTTCAATGAAATGGTTGGCTGAAGAGTTTGTGAGGTGAAATGGATTGAAGCTTGTCCATTAAAGTATGAAGATTGGCTATCTTAATATAAACCGAGCATTGATTGTATATATGTGCGGAGATGATAACCTGGACCAACTGATGAATGCTGGTTTAGCACGAATTACTTTTATTGGTGATTATTTATCTTTTTAACATTTATGTGATCAAGTGTGTCAGCAGTATGAGATAGCATGGAAGTTGAGGGTTGTGTGAAAGTCTGAGTTCAAATCCCTGTATATTATATATTGGAGTGCAGGTATGAAAAAAGCCTATACTGTAGAAAAAAAATTCATATAAATAAGATAAATTAATCACTAGGAAAATATTTCACACAGTATAAAAAATGCCTATAAAAGCACTTTGTTTTGATTTTAAATACAAAAACACTATTTTAATTAATTATCAAAAATGTGTATAGTATGTCTGAAGGTTTGTAATGATAGTATATTATAAGATGTGATATGTTGGACTATTTCCATCATTTATGAGTGAATGTTGAGTGTATAAAAAATTTTAAACTTTATTTAAACTTTCGCAATACAAGCAATACAAACAACTCGTCAGTAATAACACACAAATAGACAATACAGGTTAGTAATTACACAACGTTACGAGTAGTATTATTCTCCACTCTTCTTCAGGTGTTGCTGGCCTATATGCACAGTGACAATATTCGCTTAGAAGTTGAACTCGCACCTTTAGATTCTTGAATATCGAATTTAAGGCAAACGCTCTACCAACTGAGCCTTTAGACCAGCAACACCTGAAGGAGAGTGGAGAATAATATTACTCGAAACGTTGTGTTATTACTAAAAAGTTGTTTGTATTTGTAAAGTTTAAATAAAGTTTAAAATTTTCTATACATTCAACATTCACTCATAAATGATGGAAATAGTCTAACATATCACATCTTATGTGTATAGTATATTTATTTTTAAATTATAAGTATGCATATGTGTGTGTGTTAAGATATCTGCACTTATAATAATTTGTGTTTCAAATGATTTTATATATACAGTCCTATGCAGGATTATAAATAATGTGTAAGCTAGTATATACTTTTTATGACATTCAGTAGGGAGTATTGGAACAAAATGTACTGTAGTAGAGCTGGGTGTCCACTATCCTCATTTTCTTGTTACAAATCTTGTTTTTTATGCACTTATTTTTTTAGGTCCATATGTACATTCTATTTTTCTACCTACATTGATTCACAAGTTTAACAACATTTATAAAGAAAGTGAATATATTGTTGAAATTAAATGGATAATACTGATTCAGCATGGAATGTGCATCTTGGAGATATTTTTCACACGTCTTTGGTCATATGTTTATGACTATACCCTCCACATGGTGTTAAAAGTGGATAAAAATCAGCCCCTACCTTATGTGAGAGTTATGTAGTGAATATTACACTACAGAAATATTCATTAAGTGGATAATCTCTGGTCTAATGAATGACTAATAAAAATTATTACTTTAGTTTCGTCAAGTGTTGTGAGGGCAGTAATTTTGACACATCAATTAAACTATCGTATTTGACTATCTATATCTACTGAACAATCATAGGAATATATGTAAGAGATTGTGATCTAGGCCAATTGATGAGTGCTGCCTTAGCATGAAATGTGCATTTTGGAGGGCATACATTCTTTTTGACATGTCTTTGGTCATGTGTTTATGGTTACACCATTCCACAAGGAGTTGAAAGTGGATAGAAACCAGTCCCTACCTTACGTGAGAGTGGTGTAGTGAAAATTACAGTACAGAAATATTTATTATTGGATAATCTCTAGTTTAATGAATGACTAATAAAAATTATTAAAAAGTGAGTGAATTTGTTTTATATACTTTTGATTGTCTAGTTCCAATTTTTTATTTTTCAAACAAATATTTCGGAAGTATTATTAATCTTGAAAAAGACTATATTTACTCAAAATTGTACCATTTTTCAATTGTTCGCAAATTCTAGCATTAAAGTTTTCCATGACAATTTTAACATGTTTGATGTGATTAAAAGCATTTTGTCTATCTATAAAAATCTATGTTCCATTGCAAATTATCTGCGTTTGGTATCCTTCATGTCTGATATACTATCACTGCTGTTTAACGTTTTATTGATAATAAACCATACCCCACATATGTCAACTTTTCAAATCATTTCTCTTTTCACCGTCTAATTTCGCTACACCCAACAATGTACTATTTAATATTAGATAATTCTTTCTGATTCAGTTAATTTTCCTTTACTCAAAAGTGATCTGCAATTGTAGAGGGCTAAATGAAAGATCTTCATTAAAGAACAGCTTGGATCTTTAATAAGGGGAGTCGGTAGCATTTTCTGCTTTTGTTCACTAACTACTACTACCTTAATGATAACTTTACAGTCTCTTGGAAATAAAAGCCAAATATTTAGTTTTGTCTATCGCATGTAAATGATTAATTAAAAAAAATAATTCACACATACATTCATCCTGTCTTTGAAAAAGCTTAATTAATGTTTTAATTTAGAACTTAAAACCTATGGTGGTTTTGGTCTTCAACTTAGGGGTTAAAAAAACAATAAACTCACCATGCTGGCCCATTCATGTTCATTTAATATGTGAATAATTATATAATAATATTTGCTGCAGTGAATGGAGTGGGTATTAGGAATTTATTCATCTAGATTTCTTTAAGGCCTAAAAAAAATAATTGAAGCATTTCTTTTCAATTAACAGCAAACTTATTTCTGGAATCTTAAATCAAAATTAAAGCAATATAAATGTGACATAAAAATCTATTAATATATATATATACAATGTTATAGAAACGTTGCTTTTCTAGAAATATAACAGAAAGAAAACTAAAGAAAAAGTAAATAATGATTCGGGCCTGAAATTATTATTGCTTAGTTAATAAGCTATTAACATGTGTAATGTTATACTACAGAGACAAACTATTGTGAAGCCGCCATTTCTATGGTCTCAACATCTGCTACTTCAGTTATATGTCATTTTTTTAAAAAAACCACAGAGAAGCAAAACATAAAAAGTTCTTAAATTTAATTACAAAATTGTAAATTTTACACTTATTGCTATATCCAAGGATATTTTAGCTTATTATTCATCAGGTGAACCTCCATTTGGAAGAATTTGGTTTGACAAACAAACTATTAGCTAAACAACATTAAAACATAGCTTACCTTGGCAAAATAATGAATGGTGAATATATCTTGATTAATGGAA
This sequence comes from Epiperipatus broadwayi, assembly GCA_028023455.1. NCBI lineage: Eukaryota > Metazoa > Onychophora > Udeonychophora > Euonychophora > Peripatidae > Epiperipatus > Epiperipatus broadwayi. Next base: position 2,586,844 of record JAQFVV010006249.1, on the reverse strand, counting down.
GAGCAATACAGAGACTTCAGACAGAAGTATGGAGAGATGCATGTTGGGAGTAAAAAGAAGAGATCAAAAATGCAATATATGGGTAAGAGAACAAACAGATATTACTGACCTCATTGAAAAATTAAAAGACTGAAGTGAAGTTGGGCTGGACATATTGCTAGAAGAGATGATAATAGATGGACAACTGAAATCTTAAACTGGATTCCAAGAGATTGTAAAAGACCCAGAAAGAGACCATATGTGAGATGGATGGATGAAATAAGAAAGTAAGTGTGCAGGGGTGATGTGGAGAAGAAAAGTTAAAGATCGGAGGAGATGGATTGAATTTGAAGAGACTTTCATCCTGCAGTGGATTGATAATGGTTGATGATGATAATTACATAAATCGTATACAGAATAGACATCAGGCAACAAATTAAATGGCACCAATAATCTTTTGTAAATAAAGCAACCCTTTGTACATGCTAGTAATAAATTATATATTGAATCAGGTCAGAGAAAATCACTGATTATATTCTTTAAATCTTGATTTTAACTTGGGCTGCTCTTCGATTATGGCAGCAGACTGACTCTTTAAGCCAAGAAATATAATACCACAGATAGATGAAACATCCATGGTACCTATGACCAGACTGAAGCTATACAAAGTACAACATCTGATCATATTTCCCGGCTATAGTGCTTCTTGACTGCTAGATTCAAAACCCTGCCATCCTGAGCTCCTTATTTGTTTGAGGATTAACCTTCAGTGCTAGATAACCACAGGTTATATAGTCAGTATGCCCAGATGACAGGTTCACAATCTAGTGCTTGATATATCCCAAGCTAGCCCCTTTTCTCAATTGTGGGGAGAAAATCTTTGGCACACTTGCCAATATGTGTAGCTATTTATGAATTAACTTACTAGTGACATAGTTATAAGAGAGAGAATCGATTGGACAACAATTAAGCAAACAAATATTTTATTTTACACGCATGATTATAACATGATATAATAAAAAAATTACATATACATACCTATTTCAAATACAATATAATAAGGATTTGCGGATGAAATATTAAAGATTACTTTGGCTGTAATTATTAGAGTTCATTAAAGTTCTTTCATTCACTTATATGTGCAAATCTTTAGAATGGTAGAATAAGAATTATATTTACCTAAGATTTTGGATAGCATGTCACACTTTCATGGATACAGTTTCTTGCTCGTTTCCTTATTTGTCGATAACCGGTTGGCCTTTTCTTTCCATCAATGGTTTTGACTTATTGATTTTCCAGTTTGCAGTGAGGGGGAGAGATATCGGTAGTTCACAAATCACGAGATAGACATGATTTCCAGGTGAAGAGCGTTGATGGTACTGAGGACTGTGATCAAAGGCTAGCCATACTCAGTTATTGTTCATCACATGCTGCTAGGTCAGCCTTCAGTGCATGCTGGAAACGTGGATGGCTTTTCACTGTCTTCTCTTTAAAAAATTTTATTAGACAGTAGTGTTGAATGACAATTTTGCTATGTCTGAAATGATCTGACTAACAATAACAATGATAATAACCATAATTTGTCATCTCTCAGTCCTTTTATATGTTTTTTTCTCATTGTTTCTATTTATCATCCTTCAGTCTAGTTTAATTAGTTTTATATTTCCTTAATTAATTTTTGCATTCCATTTTAATCTAATCTCTTACTTAGATTAATCTAATACTTCAATCAGAATAGTGTTCATGGTCTTTTCCTTTGTTTTTTTTAATTAGTTCAAATGGGAGTTTTCTTTTCTTTTATCATCAAAGTAATCTTTAGTGAATTGCAAATTTTAAAAGTTTTCTTTTTACAAATTATATTTTTTAGTTTAATTTCATTTTTACATTCATTCTTTTTTTTTTTTCTAAATTTATAAAAGGGAGAGCTAGTTTCAACTGTTACTTAGAATTATTCATCTTCTTCCTACTCGCTCTTTAATACTGAAACTTTATTTTATTTTAATGTGAATATGTGCTTGTTTTATGAATATATATATCACCATCGGTACAATATATATATATACTACATATATTCTGTATATAAATATCTTTTAAATCCTGTGGCAATATGGAAGATATAAAAGATGTGAATGATCTATATGATAACTCTAGACCTACTTTTTTTCTCTACGAAGTAGATATCTCTGGACTTAAAACTCCAACCCTTCTGGAGAATTTGTGAAGATACACAAATTTCCTCAACTTTCTTATGTGCTCAATCTTTGAATTAATTTATCCTCCTAGAATATGTGTTAATTCTGTTTGATCTATCAACACTATTTACACTTATGGATATTTCTTTTATTAATTCCTTATAATTGTAAGAATTTAATATAAGGACTACTAATCCTTTTTAACGACAATTATTTGACAATTATTTTTCAATCGATATGCTTTTATTTAATCAGATATAACACTCCCTCCCCCACTCTAGAGAATTATTTAAATGTTTAGTTATATAATTTTAAATCACTCTGGCATCTCTTCATTTTTTTTCCCATTTCAGGGTTGATAAATCAGGATTTTTCTTCTCTACTTTCTTTCCTATCATTTTTAAAACTACTCTGAACTAGATTTGTCTTTCTCTGGTAATTAATCGGAACAGTTGCTATCTACCTTTGGAGCAGCTTTTTCTTCTATCAGTTGGAAGCACAGTTTACCTTTTTCGATCTCTATTTTAATTAATTTCATTTAGTAGCTTCTTAAATGATTTATACATCTTCGAACTTTGTTACTATCAGACAGCTTTATCACTCTTAACCACCGCAACGATACTTTAGACACTTACTGCTCACCACTATTTTAATTAATCACCGAATCATATTCTTACTCTGGGGTTTAGTTATGTCTATTTTATCATTAATATTTTTTGTATTATAGGGGATTTCTGTAGATTTTTTTTTTGCATAGCAATGCTTGAAAAACATTGTGGCCATTGTAGCTTCATGAATATTGTTATAGTTTAATTATTTGTTCAAGCTACTAGATTGCTGTTTTTATTATTTGACTCAGGGTGATATGAGAATATCAAAACATGCCATACCTTCTTACTAACTAAAAAAAACAATAACCCAGTTCCATTGTCTGAAACTAACATTTCAAGATAACCATGACATGCAAATACTTAATTATAGTAACCAATGCATTAGTACTTTTCACTATTTGGTACCCTATTTATAATGTCTATAACCAACAAAAATATATCACCATTAAAAAAATGGGCATGGATAAGTAGCCTGTGGCCATGAATCAAATTCTTTTATACATACTGTAGTGTTTTGTAAAATGGCAGACATGTTTGTGCACTCCAGATAAAACTAGTATTCGAAAGGCTGTTTTTAGATCGCGCTCTGATAGCTGAGGAATTTAATTAGTGCATTGACGTAATGGCGATTGACAATTCCTAGAAATATTTGCTAATTACAAATGTTTCTAGATAAGAGACCTTACCTTATTGGTCAGTGCATTGATTGATCGTTGCAGTTGTCAGAGAGCGATAAGAAGATTGGGTAACATCTAGCAGTGTAACAGAGAGTGAAGTAGAGAGCAGTCAAGCAGTACTATTTAAGTAGAGATATCTCGCATCAGTGCTGGTGGTTAATGATCAGCACCCAGTGGAAATGTAGTTCACGAGTGTAGCTGAAAGAGACCCCAGATATTGAGAGCTTCGTTGCAGACCAATTCGTTTGGAGAGCATCCGCTTGCAGACCATTCATTGGAGAGCAGTCGGTGCAGACCATTCATTGGAGAGCATCCATGGCAGAGCATTCAGTACAGACCATTCATTTGGAGAGCATACATTGCAAAGAATACAGAGAATATTCAGAGCATTCGTTGCAGACCATTCATTGGAGAGCATACACAGTTGAACAGTAGCGAACATTATTGGATAGCCACACCGTCAGACTGGCGGATATAACATTGGCACAGTCGTAAGTGCGGATATAACACATACTCTAACTGATGTTTGATAGGCTGTGCAACATGACTTTCTTTTCAATGGCATTGTTCTTACTTGGACACCGTACAATCTAGCCTGTAATAATATTAAGTTATCTGTCATTCATTTAGTATCCATACATATTCTCCCATCATTGTACATCCATTACACACTGATGACTATTACAAACATTTCCAAAGCTATGATATAATTTAGCTAGATTGGCAGTGAGCCACCCATTCTTAAACCACTTAGTTACAAGTTGGTAAGTAGGGTTTTTTTTGTCCGTTTGGTTATAGCTGTTACTGTACATCTATATAATTCTGTAGCAGTTTGTCTATAACCATGCTTATCTAGCATCTTAGACTGCACATCTGCATGACTAATATTTTTTCAGGTCTATAAATAAGCTCCAAACATATCCTTACAAATACCGATGAAACTTTTTATCTGAATATATAACAGCCAGGGATTTTTTATCAGCTGGGTATGATTCTTCTAAACTGTCAATAAGATTCTGAATTTATAAGCCGTCAGATCTTTCCCTCCATAAATGTGATGTGAAATAATATATCTGATATTGTATTCGGAAACACCCATGGTTATTACTTCTTGGTCACATCTATGATATGTGAGCAGTTGATTTGATGTCAGTAAGCTTTTACATTTATTGAAATCATTTTCTTGTTCAGCCCCCCGCCCCCCCCCATTTCTGTCATTATATCTTATTTAGAAAATTTTTCACTGGTTTCACCACATGAGCTTCTCCTTTTAAAAAATGCTCCACAAATTTTTTTATGGTATAAAAGTCCTTAAAGTTTTTAGATTGAGCTGCAATTTTAACAGCACTAACAGTTTCTGAAGTTGAATACTTCGGTTTACTATTCATCGTATGTCTAAAAACTTAATTTCAGTCATGCACCGAATACACTAGACATGCTCCACATTTTTCTAAATGCTTACAAACTGTTAACACCTGTCACGCAAATAGACAATACAGATTAGTAATTACACAACGTTTCGAGTAGTATTCTCCACTCTTCTTCAGGTGTTGCTGGCCTATATGCACAGTGACAATATTCACTTAGAAGTTGAACTCGCACCTTTAGATTCTTGAATATCAAATTTAAGGTAAACGCTCTACCAACTGAGACAGAATAGTTAGTTGGTAGAGCATTTGCCTTAAATTCGATATTCAAGAATCTAAAGGTGCGAGTTCAATGTCTAAGCAAATGTTATCACTGTGCATACAGGCCAGCAACACCTGAAGAAGAGTGGAGAATAATATACTTGAAATGTTAACACATATATCTGTTTCATCTATTATCAATATGTTACCAAACTGTGGAATGATTCCATATCTTGCAACAGCCCATCCATCTTTGACTAAAACCAATTAAACATAACATGATACCAATTTATACAATGCTGCTTTTGTAGAAAATGTAATTTTTTTTTCATCACATTTATTAAGCACTATAATTTGACATCTATTGATTGCTAAAACTTACACTAGGTGGTGTAAGTATGAGTGAGTAAAAAATGAATTAGTTATCTTTCACTGAAACATATTCAGGACAATGATTATCCCATAAGGATGTTTGTTATATTTAAATAATCCTAAATGCATATTTATTACCAGAAGCATCCTTATTAATATGTTTATTATAGTAATCACCATACAGGTGAATAGTCCTATCTGTTTGCAATATAATTACTATGTGTATTTTCTAAGCTGACTCCATGATAGACATAATTATTTTTTTGTAACTAAATCTTTGAACATTTTCCACCTTAGTCTTAAATGCAAACATGGCAAGTGACAAGATGGTTATTCTTTCTTACTTCATTATCTCTAAACTGCATATCGTTTAAATCAATTCTGAAAACTTTTCCCAAACTTCTGATTTTAGTTTTATTCATTCAATTATTTTTATCTTTCATACCCAATGATTTAAACCAATTTCTGCCTTTTATAAGGCTTTATTCTTCTTCTTCTTTCTTTGAAAGAATTAAAAGACAAATGGAATTGGGCTGGACACATTTCTAGAAGAGATGGTAATAGTTAGACAATTGAAATCTTGAACTGGATTCTATGAGATTGCAAAAAACCCAGAAAGAGACCATGTGTGAGATGGCTGGATGAAATAAGAAAGTGTGCAGGGGTGATATGGAGAAAAGAGAGGCTAGAAATTAGAGAAGATGAATTGAACTTGGTGAGTTCTTCATCCTGCAGTGGATTGATAATGGTTGACAGTGATGATGATGATTATTATTATTTCTTTTCCTTCTGCTTTTCTGCATTGTTTATTAACAAATATAATTAACAATTCCTTTCTTTTATGCCTTCTTCAAGGAAAACATTTTATTTCTAGAATAATTTGGTTTTCTTTTTTTTCGATTGCTCAGCAGTCGAAGAGAAATGCAATTGTGTTTATGTAATCATAAGTATTTAAATATTTTATAGTTCTGATGAAGATGGCTGGGTGATCGAAAGTGTAAGAAAATAAAATTATTTGTAAAAATAATATGTTTGCAATGAGAAAAGTATAAAAGAAAGGAATGTATATTTTTTGTAACTATATACAAAGGCACAGTTCTCATTCGTTTGTTGACTTTAATTGGTGCAATTACTAACACTATTATTTTTATGGGATTATTATGAGCATTGTTTGTTAATAAATTTGTTTTAATTATTGGTGGGATTACCATTTAGTCTTACTGTCAAGAGTGACTTATCTACAACCCCCATTTTAACTTTCTCTTCATAGATAAAAACATCAAACATGATTTGACTATTACCATTAATGTTCATCTGTTTGACATTTTTGTTTAACGCTTTCCCCTTAAATTGATATACAAGCAGTGGACTGATTTTATTTTTCCTCTAAACTTTTGATACAAGAAGTCAAAACATTATCATCATTAGCTTAGACCATAATGCATCACATGATCATTATCTCTTATACTAGCACATATTTGTTTATAAACAAGGCAAAACTCTCTATACAGTACTGCCACCCTGTGTCAACCAGAGTAATCAATGGATGCCATAAGCAAAACTCTCTATACAGTACTGCCACCCTGTACTAACTAGAGTAATCAATGGATGCCATAAGGCTTCCATTGATTACTCTGGTTGGCACAGGGTGGCAGTACTGTATAGAGAGTTTTGCCTTGTTTATAAATCATTAGCTTAGGTGAATTTCCTACACTTTTTTTCTAGAAGACCACCAACATTTAAATTGATACATTCTTTCTTCATTGAATTAATAAAGTATCTGAACTTTTTAAATGTTAATTATTAAGATAAAGTTTTAGTTGGTGGCCATCTAAATATGCGTGTTGTAGATCATCCTATGAATTGATCGTAGGAATAGCAAAACAATCAGCATACTGTAAATATGGAACCAAAAAGATGGTATTGGTTCAATTTAATCCTACCCCCCCCACCATCACCACCACACACACTATCAAACTTATATCTCATTTTGTTGCCTACTTCATGAAACCATCTATAAACTGATTTAAAGATAACGATCGCAAAAATGAAAGACAAATTTTAAACTAGTAACACTAATCTTTATTTCAAATATCTTACATTTCCTACCATTAGAAGCAGTATTTTTTTTTATTCAAAAATCATCTGTTGTAAGCTTGAGGAAGATATTAATGCCATATACATATGATCAGCTAGTTTTTGTCAATATTATTGACCATTTTCTGTGAGAAGGTTATGGATCTATAATTCTGGCAGTCTTCTAATCTACTTTTATGCTACTCTTTATACGATCATGTACCATTTATATAATGTGGATTAACTGCATTGTTAGATATTTTCACAAACCTTTTTGCTTAACTGAATTTAGGGTTCTGAAGTGCATTGATAAAAGCAATAATACAAATCATGCTTTTTCTGCTCTGACTTGTTTGTATTGTCTCAGCACCCAAAATCATAATTAGAATGTTCCCTTCTCCAAAACGTCATGGACTCTGCTAATCACTCGACAATAATTTGAATTGCCCAAGCAGTTAAAAATCAGAAATACTTTTGCTATTTTGAATAATATTTAATAATAGCTACTGCATTCCTCTTTTTTTTTTCTCCTTGGAAATTGAAATACCAGAAGCATCATTAAAATCCAGTGACATCTTCCTTAGTCCATTTATTCTAAAAATAATTGGATAGTTTCAAAACTACCGTCTTCAGGTATTTTACAAGGAAATGAAGACTGGCCATTTTTATGAAAGCAAAGAGCTGTTTTAATTCATCAAGCCTGATCTATGGTCCAAATCTAAATGAATTGATAGAACAGATTTATCATTTAAAAGAACATTATCTGATGTTTTGCATCATTATTTAAAAAGTGATTAAAGTAATCCTATTTATTTATTCAAAAAGTATCATTATTATTATTTTATTAAAAATATTATTCACTTATTTAATAAGAGTTTGATTTCCATGTATTACTTCCAATGCATCAAAAAAATGTCAAATACTATGATCAGCAAACAATAATCATCTTTCCAGTTTAATCCTCCAATCATTGTCACATCTTGTCAGTCACTTTTGCTGGCAAATTTTTATATTGCGTACAAAGCTTCGTATTCATTTGATTATTGAATGAAACTGAAAATAATCCTGTCAATTATTAGAAAATCGGTTATTATTTGTATCGATATATTTTTAAAAATCCATATTTCAGCAACATGATCACTTTCTGAAAATCCAATATGGCACTTGAGTATTAACAATTCAGTTATGTCCGCAAAAGTAAAATAAAATCAAAATTCTTATAGTGTTCTGCTTGCTCATGTAAATATTTTATTGGATTGACTACCTGGATGCCGTGATCAAAACTTTTTTATATCTGAACCTTCCAGATTTCAGTAGTAGTTTTTGCAAATTTTCCTCATTGGAAAACCAACTAGGAGGGAAAAAAACCGGGCAACTCCTTGCAATTAGATTTATTGATTTGTAGGTGTTATGTCCATACCTTACTAAATCTTGTGGCCTGGACTTTTATCAGGAAGCTTTACTGATCCCTGACTGAATTCCAATAATTTACCCAGTAATGACTCAAGACTACTTCGGTTAAATTCAGTGCATTTAATAAATTTAACTCACATTGATTTAATATATTAACTGACAATAATTATTAGTTACTTTACATTTTATGTACATATATACTTGTAAGCCTATAGGCGTACAAAATAATAATAAAGATCATTCGACCTGTTTAGTCCCTACCTTGCTTTCTCACATCCGGAGGCAAGCTCTCTACTCTGGAAGCTACTGGGCAAAGGGTGACATCCAGTACACAAATTTTAGTCCATCTGCCAGTTGAGCTCCTAGTTAACTGTTTTACTTTTTCTTCTTCAACTTGCATGTCTTCTTTCATTGTTTTTTCCTACAGCTGAGTGGCTGGTATTCCTGCTCATCAGTTAAGGTAGTTATTTCGCTAAGTGCACCTATGTTGTATTCCATAATGTTTTACTTTTTGTGAACTTTTATTAACGAGTTATTATGGGATTTCAAATTCTTATCAATGACAGAAATCCGACTCATTCCTCTAATTATTCTAAGTACGTTTTTATCTTGTTATCGCTAATTTTACTTTTTTCCTATAATTAGAATATAATCTTTTTTCTAATCGTATAACTTGTAATTATTTTTAGTTCTTTTTAGTTCTCTATTTGAAAGATAAATCTTTTAATTCTACAATTATTTTTTATTTTATTTACTGTTGTCTTTATATGTATGTGTGTATCCACACACATACTTATCTTTACGTATTTACTAATTTTTTTCTTTAATTTTGT